>NW_026505406.1:0-28994 GCF_026875155.1 Cherax quadricarinatus
GGGTGACCCAAAAAAACCAAGTTAACATCCAGAAAGGGCCTGGGGAGGGGGCAAAAACCCGCTGAAACCCGGGGAAGGAGGAAGGGGAAGTTCATCTGAGGGCCGCAGACGGCTGGAGACATGGATTGGGAAAAGCAAACACGCGCACACACACACACACAACACACACCCCCCACCACCAGTCCATCACCCTCACCACCAGTTCATCACCCCACCACCAGTCCACACAGTCACCACCCGTCCATAACCACCAACACCAAGCCCCTCACCAACAAATGAAGTGTGGAAGGAAGTTCATCTGAGGGCCGCAGATGGACTTCTGGAGCATGGATCTAGGGAAAGCAAACAACACACACACACCACCACACCACCAGTCCATTCCCTCACCACCAGTCCATTCCCCCACCACCAGTCCATCTCCCTCACCACCAGTCCATCTCCCTCACCACCCGTCATCACCCTCCCACCCAGTCATCACCCTCACTACCAGTCCACCATCACCACCAGTCCATCACCCTCACCACCAGTCCACCACCTTCACCACTAGTCCATCACCCGTCCATCACCCTCACTACCAGTCCATCACCATCACCACCAGTCCATCACCCTCACCACCAGTCCATCACCCTCACCACCAGTCCATCACCCTCACCACCAGACCATCACCATCACCACCAGTCCATCACGCTCACCACCATTCTATCACCCTCACCACCAGTCCACCACCCTCACCACCAGACAATCACCCTCACCACAACACCATCACCAACAAACGAAGTGTGGAAGGGAGTTCATCAGAGGGCCCGCAGATGGACTTCTGGAGACATGGAACTAGGGGAACAAGCACACACAACCACCACCAGTCCATCTCCCTCACCACCAGTCCATCACTCTCACCACCAGTCCATAACCGGCAAGGGAAGTGTGGAAGGGAGTTCATCTGAGGGGACACAGAAGGACTTCTGGAAGCATAGTCCTTGACCCTCACCACCAGTTCATCACCCTCACCACCAGTCAATCACCCTCAGCAACAGTCCATCACTCTCACCACCAGTCCATCACCCTCACCACCAGTCCATAACCGGCAAGGGAAGTGTGGAAGGGAGTTCATCTGAGGGGACACAGAAGGACTTCTGGAAGCATAGTCCTTGACCCTCACCACCAGTTCATCACCCTCACCACCAGTCCATCACCCTCAGCAACAGTCCATCACCCTCACCACCAGTCCATCACCGGCAAGGGATATGTGGAAGGGAGTTCATCTGAGGGGACACAGATGGACTTCTGGAAGCATAGACCTTGACCCTCCCCTCCAGTTCATCACCCTCACCACCAGTCCATCACTCTCCCCACCAGTCCATCACCCTCACCACCAGTCCATCACCCTCACCACCAGTCCATCACCCTCACCACCAGTCTATCACCAACAAGGGAAGTGTGGAAGGGAGTTCATCTGAGGGGACACAGATGGACTTCTGGAAGCATAGTCCTTCACCCTCCCTACCAGTCCATCACACTCACCACCAATCCATCACCCACACCACCAGAGAATCACCCTCCCCACCAGACCATCACCCTCCCCACCAGTCCCCACCCTCACCCCAGTCCATCACCCTCACCACCAGTCCATCACCCTCACCCCCAGACCATCATCCTCGCCACCCGCCATCACCCTCACCACCAGTCCCTCACCCTCACCACCAGTCCATCACTTCACCACAAGTCCTCACCAGCAAGGGAAGTGTGGGGAAAGGGGGTTTTCTGAGGGGCACAGATGGACTTCTAGAAACACAGTCCTTCACCCCCCCCACCAGTCCATTTACCCCCCACCACCAGACATCACCTTCCCCACCAGACCTCACCCTCCCCCCCGCCATCACCTCACCACCAGTCCGTCACCCCACCACCAGTCCATCACCCTCCCGCAAGTCCATCACCCTCACACCAGTCCATACCCTCACCAACAGTCCATACCTCACCACCCGTCCATCCCATCAGTCCATCACCCTCACCACCAGTCCACCCACACCACTAGTCCATCACCCTCACCACCAGACCATCACCCTCACTACCAGTCCATCACCCTCACTACCAGTCCATCATCCTCACCACCAGTCCACCCACACTACTAGTCCGTCACCCTCACCACTAGACCATCACTCTCACCACCAGTCCATCACCTTCACCACCAGTCCATCACGCTCACCACCATTCTATCACCCTCACCACCAGTCCATCACCCTCACCACCAGTCCATCACCCTCACCACCAGTCCATCATCCTCACCACCAGTCCATCACCAGCAAGGGAAGTGTTAAGGGAGTTCATCTGAGGGCCCGCAGATGGACTTCTGGAGACATGGAAACATACACACACACACACACACACACACACACACACACACACACACACACACACACACAACACACACACACACACACACACACACACATAGCATCACCCTCACCACCAGTCCATCACCCTCATCAAGAGTCCATCACCCTCAAAACCAGTCCATCACCAGGAAGGGAAGTGTGGAATGGAGTTCATCTGAGGGGACAGAGACGGACTTCACTCTCACCACCAGTCCATCACCCTCACCACCAGTCCATCACCCTCCCCGCCAGTCCATCACTCTCACCACCAGTCCATCACCCTCACCACCAGTCCATCACCCTCACCCCAGTCCATCACCCTCACCACCAGTCCATCACAGTCACCACCAGTCCGCCACCTTCACCACCAGTCCATCACCCTCCCCACCAGTCCATCACCCCACACCAGTCCATCTACCTAACCCCCAGTGCATCACCTCACCACCAGTCCTTCCCCCTTCCCACCAGTCCTTCCCCTCACCACCAGTCCACCCACACCACTAGTCCATCACCCTCACCACCAGACCATCACCCTCACCACCAGTCCATCACCCTCACTACCAGTCCATCACCCTCACCACCCGTCCACCCACACCACTAGTCCGTACCCTCACCACTAGACCATCACCCTCACCACCAAATCCATCACCCTCACAACCAGACCATCACCCTCACCACCAGTCCATCACGCTCACCACCATTCTATCACCCTCACCACCAGTCCATCACCCTCACCACCAGCCCATCACCCTCACCACCAGTCCTCGCACCAATCCATCACTCTCACGAGTAGTCCATCACCCTCATCACCAGTCCATCACCCTCACCACCAGTCCATCACCCTCTCGACCAGTCCACCACCCTCACCACCAGTCCGTCACCCTCACCTCCGGTCCATCACTCTCACCACCAGTCCATCACCCTCACCGCCAGTTCATCATCGACACCAGCAGCCATCACCCTCACCACCAGTCCTTCACCCTCACCACAACACCATCTCCAGCAAGGGAAGTGAGGGAGTTCATCTGTAGGGAAACAGATGGACTTCTGGAAACACAAGGTCTAAGATGCGATACAACATGTACCCCTAGAATGTTCTGTGTTGACCTCATAAACTGTCTTGCCCGTCCCCGCAAGGAACATAAGCCCTTAACTGACATACAGGAGCCGCTAACCAAGTCTGTTAGGACCATACAAGGTAACTGTGACCCTAGAAAGGTCTTGGATGACGACATACGGTTCATACGCACTTAGCAAGGTCTGGTATGATCACACAAGGTACAAAAGCCACTTGCAAGGTCAGCGAAGGGTGTCTGGGCACCTAGCAAGTTCTAAGAAGCTTCATATTGTGCCTGGACTAAGTAAAGTCTGAGAAGGCTACGTAAGGTTTGGAAAGCTCGACATTCTTGTGTGGTGAAATCCTGCCAGAGATACCATAAGATGATCTCGATGAGTGACAAGATATCGATAAATATATTTCTAACTTCGGCGAAGATTCAGTTCTCTTACAAATACATCTCAGCTGCAGAATATTCAGAACAAATAGAAAATAAATTATAGACAAAGGCTCAGAAACATATAATATACACTAGATCAGAACTATAAATTATATGTACACGAGAAAATTTTGACATTGGCCTGGAAACACAGCGTAGTTTGGTCATCTAGTAGGGACTTTGAAGAACTAAGAAGTCAATTCTGACTCATACAGAATAATCGAAAGAAAAATAATTACTTGTAGGCTCACATGTTTCAATGCATAAAAGTCTGGGCTCCTTTGCAGATCGAGTTGGGTGATTAAATTTATATGGCGACAGATTTATAGCCCCCTTCGTCTTTAGTCTCTCTGGCCATAAAATCTCTCCGGGATATATATATAGTGTGAGTTACAGGGTAAATTCCTGGTATGAGAGAAGAACCTCTCTCTTCACCTGAATGAAAAATTTCTTATCATATTACTTTTATTACAGAGAAGGATTTTACGTCAAAAAATTTGTTTATTGTCGGAAGATTGCGGAGAGGAAAAGACTTCGAAAACCTACTCTGGGAGGTGTCCACACTTACCTTACTCTGGGAGGTGTCCCACCACTTACCTTACTCTGGGAGGTGTCATACCACTTACTTTACTCAGGAGAGGGGCCTAAACCACTCACTTTCCTCAGGAGATGGGTCATCGTCTAGACTCTCCCTGCTAGAAACGGTTCATCTTCCTAAACCTCTTCTAGAAAGGTTCTCCATCGTCCAAGCGATCGCTCTGTAGGAGAGGGTGTCATTCATCCTAACATCGCCTCTAGAGAGGCTGTCATCTCCTAACCATCGCATCTAGAGAGGGGTGTCTCTTCCTACATCGCTATAGAGAGGGTGTCACCTACCTACATCGATAAAATTAGACACATGTGCAACACTTGGGTATCTTTAATGAAGAATCGTTCTCGCACACTGTGGCGCATCAGTCATACAAAGGAGAATGATGAACAAGAAGGAGGTTTGAGGTAATCAGTCCCTCAGCCTTGAGATCGAAGTGGTTAGTCCATCACTCTTGAAAAGAATACAATGAATTGTGCGGTTTCTCTGAATCATTCCATCTGCATTCCTGTTCTGACACACCAATAACTTGGGATCTTAATATGGGGAATTCTCACCTTACCTAACACTGGTCAGACCCTCTACTTCCAACATTGGTCAAATGTGACCACCACCTACGGATGCTGCTGACCTCTCCTGCCTACAGTTTGTAGCCACTTCTTCGTACATTGTTGTATTCTTTTCAAGGTTGTGGACTTACTACTTCAACTCTCAAGATTGAGGGAATGATTACTTCAAACTCCTGTTCTTCATCATTCTCCTTTGTATGGACTGATGAAGCCACTGTGTGGCGAAACGTTTCCTCAATAAAGATACCACAAGTGTTGCACATGTGTCTAATTTATCAATTGTTGGTTCTCTGAACCATTCAATCTACATTCCTAGCCCTTGTCCTAGAGAGGTTGGCATCCTTCCATCCTCGTTCTAGAGAGGGTGTCATCTTCCTAGCCTCGCTCTAGAGAGGGTGTCATCGTCCTAGCTATACCCTAGAGAGGGTGTCATCTTCCTAGCCTCTCTCTAGAGAGGGTTGTCATCTTAAAGCCTCGGCTAGAGAGGTGCCTTTTCCTAGCCTCGCTATAGAGAGGAGTGTCATCTACTATAGTCAGCTCTTAGAGAGGGTGTCATCTGCCTATCTCTGCTCTGACGAGGTGCAACTTCTAGCTTCGTCTAGAGAGGGTGTCATCTTCCTAGCTCGCTCTAGAGAGGGTGACATTTCCTAGCCGCTCTAGGAGGGTGTCTCTTTTCCTAGTCTCGCTCTAGACGAGGGTGTCATCTTCCTAGTCTCGCTCTTAGAGAGGGTGTCATCTTCCTGTCTCGCTCTAGTGAGGGGTGTCATCTTCCTAGACCCCGCTTCTAAAGAGGTGTCTTCTTCCTAGCCTCGCTCTAGAGAGGGGTCATCTTCCTCAGCTCGCCTCTAGAGAGGTGTCATCTACCTATAGTCGCTCTAGAGGAGGGTGTATCTGCCTATCTTCGCTCTAGGAGAGGGTGCCATCTTTTCCTAGCCGCTTAGGAGAGGGTGTCATCTTACTAGACCTCGCTCTAGAGAGGGTATCATTTATTAGCTCGCTCTCAGAGAGGTGTCATCTTCTAGCCTAGCTCTAGAGAGGGTGTCATCTTACTAGCTCGCTCTGGAGAGGGTGTCATTTATTAGCCTCGCTATAGAAATGGGTGTCATCTTATCTAGCCTCATCTAGAGAGTGTGTCTCTTACTAGCCTCGCACTAGATGATGGGTGTCATCTTCCTAGCCCCGCTCTAGAGAGGTTGTCATCTTCCTAGCCTCGCCTAGACGAGGGTTGTCATATTTATTGCAGCCTCCCTCTAGTGAGTAGGGGTGTCTATCTTACGTAGCCTCGCTCTAGAGAGGGTGTCTCTTACTATGTCTCGCTCTAGAGAGGGATGTCATTTTCCTAGTCTCGTCTGTAGAGAGGGTGTCAGGCTGCCTAGCTCGCTCTAGAGAGAGGTGTCCATCTTCCTAGCCCGAGGCTTAAAGATGGTGTATCTTCCTAGCCTGTCCTTAGAGAGGGTGCATCTTCATAGCGCCTTGCTCTAGAGAGGGGTGTCATTCTTACTAGCTCGCTCTTAGAGAGAGGGTGTCACTACACTATTAGTCGCTAAGAGAGGGTGTCATCTGCTCTATCCTCGCACTAGAGAGGGGTGTCACCAACCTCGCCTGACCCCCCCCCGATCAAGAGAGGGTTGTCATTTTCTTATGACACGCTCTAGAGCGGTGTCATTTCTCCTAGCCTCGCTCTAGAGAGGGTGTCAGCTTCCTAGCCTCGCCTCTAGAGAGGGTGTATTCCATTTCTAGTCTTTCTCTAGGAGAGGGTGTATCTTCCTAGTCTCGCTTCTAGAGAGGGTGTCATCTTCCTGCCCTCGCTCTAGAGAGGGTGTACATCTTCCTAGCCCCGCTCTAAAGAGGGTGTCATCTTCCTTACCATCGCTTAAAGAGGGTCTTCTTCCTTAGCTCGCTCTTTGAGAGGGTTGAAACGGTCGTTCATCTACCTATACTCG
Source organism: Cherax quadricarinatus (assembly GCF_026875155.1). Lineage (NCBI taxonomy): Eukaryota > Metazoa > Arthropoda > Malacostraca > Decapoda > Parastacidae > Cherax > Cherax quadricarinatus. The sequence goes on from NW_026505406.1 coordinate 6,973, forward strand.
CTCTAGAGAGGGTGTAATTGCCTATCCTCCGCTCTAGAGAGGGTTTGTCAATCTTCCTAGCTTCGATCTAGAGAGGGTGTCATCTTCCTAGCCTAGCTCTAGAGAGGGGTGTCTCTTATAGTCATCGCCTCTAGAGAGGGTGTCATTTCCTAGCCTCGCTCTAGAGAGGGTGTCATCTTCCTAGCTCCGCTACTGAGGGTGTCATCTTCTAGTCTCGCTTAGAGAGGGTGTGTCATTTTTCAAAGTCTCGCCTCTGGAGGTGTGTCATCTTCCTAGGTCTCGTCTAGAGAGGGTTTCATCCTCCTAGCCCGCGCTCTAAAGTGGAGGGTGTCAGTCAGTCCTAGCCTCGATCTAGAGAGGGTGTCATCTTATGCCTTGCTCTAGAGAGGTGTCAGTTACTAGCCTCGCTCTAGAGAGGGTGTCATCTTCTAGCCTAGCTCTAGAGAGGGTGTCTCTTACTAGCCTCGCTTGAGTAGCGGTGTCAGTCTTAATGCATCGCTTAGAGAGGGTGTCATCTTATAGCCTCGCTTAGAGAGGGTGTCTTCTTACTAGGCCTGGCTCATAGAGAGGGGTGTCCAGTCTTCCTAGCACCCGAGGTAGTAGAGAGGTGTCATCTTCCTAGCCTCGCTCTCGAGCGGTGTCATCTAGCCTATAGTCGCTCTGGACAGTGGTGGCATCTGCCTACCCTCGCTCTAGAGGGGTGTCATCTACCTAGCTCGCTCTAGAGAGGGTATCATTCCTCCTAGCTGCTCTAGAGAGGGTCTTCGTCTAATAGCCTCTCTCTAGAGAGGGGATGTATCTTACTAGCCACTCGCTCTAGAGAGGGTGAGACCCCCCCAAAACACTTAGACATAAGGGGGTCATCTACTCGCCACCCCCGCCCACAAGCTGAGGTGTCATCTTCCTAGAGAGCATTACTCTACCATTCTTCCTCCAGAGAAGACAATACCCAACTTATCTTTTCTAGAAAAAACAATTCACAACTCTTCTAGAAAAAAAACAATTCCCAATTCTTCTTCTATAAAAACACTACCCAACTCATCTTGCAGTAGAGACAGTGTTACCTCCAGTTGAGTGATTCAGAGACGCCATTACAAGTAACTGACTAACTTCAACAACTCTTATGCACTGTACAGCGTGGATCAGTGTACCGTGTGTACCACTACACAGTGTGTACCACTACACAGTGTGTAGCACTACACAGTGTGTAGCACTACACAGTGTGTACCACTACACAGTGTGTAGCACTACACAGTGTGTGACTGCACAGTGTGTAGGCATGCCCCCAGTGTGTAGCCACTACACAGTGTGTAGCACTGCACAGTGTGTAGCACTACACAGTGTGTAGCACTGCACAGTGTGTAGCACTGCACAGTGTGTAGCACTGCACAGTGTGTAGCAGAGCTTACACGTGTGTAGCACTACACAGTGTGTACACTACACAGTGTGATGCACTTGACAGTTGTTTACACTACATGCAGTGGTACATCACATTGTGTTAGCACTACAATGTGTGTAGCAACTAGTCACAGTGTGTGCACTCACAGTGTGTAGCACTACAAAGGCGGTGTAGAACTTTACACAGTGTGTAGCGTGCACAGTGGTAGCACTACACAGTGTGTAGCACTACACAGTGTGTAGCACTACACAGTGTGTAGCACTACACAGTGTGTACCACTACTCAGTGTGTAGCACTACACAGTGTGTACCACTACACAGTGTGTACCACTACACAGTGTGTACCACTACACAGTGTGTAGCACTACACAGTGTGTAGCACTACACAGTGTGTAGCCACTACACAGTTGTTGGAGCACTTTGCCACAGTGTGTAGCACTACACAGTGTGTAGCACTGCACAGTGTGTAGCACTACACAGTGTGTAGCACTGCACAGTGTGTACCACTACTACAGTGTGTAGCACTGCACAGTGTGATAGCATCACACGTGGGTACCACTTACACAGTGTGTAGCACTACACGTGTGTAGCACTTGCCACAGTGTGTAGCACTACAACTGTGTGTAGCGACTGCAACAGTGTGTAACCACTACACAGTGATGGAGCACTCACAGTGTGTACCATCTACACAGTTGTGTAGGCCTGCAGTCAGTGTGTCAGAATCTGCCAACAGTGTGTTACCATACTCACAGTGTGTGTACAACTACAGCAGGTGTGTACCGATACACGTGTGTAGCATACACAGTGTAGTAGCACTACTCAGTGTGTAGCACTACACAGTGTGTAGCAATATAACTGTGTACACTACTCAGGTGTGTAGCACCTATACAGCTGCTAGCGTTGCAGTAGCACTATACAGTGCACTGTGTCAGTAGCACTATACAGTGCATACTCGCAGTTAGCACTATCCAGTTGCGACGTTACAATATGTAGCACTACAGAACCACTGTAAGTTAGACTTTCCTCAGCAGATGGGCAGATCTCGGATGTTTGAAATGTGCAATGCAGAGTGTGGAGAAATTGTTTTAGTTTCACCATATCTTACGTGGACCTTTACTTTGTGGAACAAAGCTGGAAATTTTGAAAGCATCCTTTCTTAAGAACAACTGACTCTACTACATAGCTGTCGAGTTTGCACATTCCATTACTTTAATTATATGAGGTATACTTATCTTGTTTGATAAGAGAGGTTTCAGTTATGTTCCTTTCCATAACGGTTGTATTGGGTACAATGACCTTAACTGCTGCCCACCCCATCGGATGATTGCTAATACAAATGTGATTCCCGCCTGGCCCCCTTTGATTCCTTAGCCGTTCATGCCGAGTTCTGATGTTGGGCTAATCTGATTTCTGCCCGACATACGAAAGAAAGCATTGTGTGCCTGGGACATTGTGAGCACAATCAACAATGCTGGTAAGACACATAGGCAACATTTAGGCATCTTTATTCCAAAACGTTTCGCCTACACAGTAAGTTTCTCTAGTCGAGTACAGAAAGTAGGCAGGGGCAGTAGAGATGTGAAGACGATGTAATCAGTCATCACCCTTGATAGGAATGTCAGTCCGTAGGCTTGGAGAAGAATTCTGTTTCCCTCTCTGAAACGTTTCTCTTACTGTGTATGTGAAACGTTCGGAAATAAAGATGCCTAAATGTTGCCTTTGTGTCTTTCATACAACTATGTCGGTATGAATACCATTTTGTATTCACCATCAACAATGTGGATGGAACATTCTTAATAAACTGCTACATTGTCCCCATGTTCATGAAGACAGTATTTGAACTTTTTTATGCATCAAACAGACAAGCCATATTCTCATTGTAGAGGCAAAAAACAACCCAATATAGTTTTCCTGGAAGGTATTCCCTAGGTTCAGTTGCTGTAGAAAGGTCTTCTTGGCTGTCAGATAATGACAATCTCACAAAGTCCTGGATATTTCAGTTTAGTGACTATGTTGAATATATATTAATTTCATCATCCAAATAGTCCGGTCTACAAAATACGTAAGGTTTTTCTTTTCAAGAATAATGTCAGAAAAACAATCCTTTCTAACCTATGATTCATGATTGGAATAACAGTGAATGTGTGTGATGAAACTGTGATTTGCTGTAAATTTAAATTTTGTCACAGGATGGATTAAAAACATCTAAGAAAAGCAATTGTTATCTACTTCGTGCTCTGTTATAACTTAAATGATGGTACAAAATCAGCTGAGTTAGGGACGGAAAACTCGTGAATTAATCCGAGATCTCAAGGCTACACAGAATATCGTCTAGTATCTGAACTACTTGACTTTACTTGGAAGTATCTTTTAAGGATTTTAGTCACATACCAATTCCATTACAAAGTTCGTAAATTAATAGACTAAGCTAGATTTTTCTCTAGGCCATGACTTGTTTTTGGATTCATAGTATTTACCTTCAGTACGAACTTGCAGTCCATCACACCGCAGCTTAATGAATTCATAATTATGTTAGTGGGGTAGGGCATGAAGAATTTTTTAGTTCTTCTAGATACATAAGATATCAAAGACAGGATTCTAGATAATAATTGTTGTGATATCAAATGCACAAGGAGTAAAACTTATGTGATGCATTTAATTTTTGGAGTCTTTCTGTAAAGGTGACATTATTTTTAATATGGGCATCTGAAATCTTTCCGACATAAGAGTTAGAAGCTTAACTAGCCCCCATTTGCCAGTATGCATGCAAGCCAGAGCCTCCTGAATTTATAATAGGACAGCCGTCGGTACTGGTTTTATGGGCTGTTATTAAGTATAAAAGATACGGTAGACTTGTCGTCCTTGGCTAACAGACATTTTAATTCATCATTCCCCTTCAATAACTTTTTAAGTCGTTCATTGAAGTTGAGTTGATGTGTTCGAGGAGGTTCCTAGAGGTTCGTACTTTCCATTATCCCTTAGTAAGCTGTTCATCTTATCGAGATTCAGTTTGTTCTAAAATGACAAATTGTGGTAGATTTATCAGCTGCGTAAGATGCAAGGTTGATTCGTTACGGAGATCGCTATGTGCTTTCATAAATCATAGAGGGAGTTGAGAAGCACTGGGATGGAGGAAGGTACCATAGACCTTCCTTTGCAGATATTAAAGGTACAAAAACAACTTAGCTATAACGTAATTAAACATTCCTAGTTGGAGAGCGAAACTTAATCCAAACAATAGAAATCATATTAGCCCAACATCAGTATTAGTACAGAAGGTTTCAGGAGTTGAATGCAATTTTTGGATATTTTAGTACTTGCAATCATCCGCTGGGGGTGGGCGCAGACCGGGTCATTGTACCAGAGTTTTCATTACGGAAAGGAAAAAAACGTAATTGAATCCTCTCTCATCAAACATGATAGGAATGTCTTACATGATTCCAAGTTGATGGATATACAACCTCAACAGCTGTTTTAGTGAGTCATTGTACACAATCTTAAGCAAAGATGTTATACGAAAATCCCTGATTGCTCACTTTGGAATGATTGCACATAAGGATTTGATGACATTAGATCAAGTTCTCTACACGTTGTCTTTACGTTGTCCCCTCTGAGATTTTGCCCATTGTTGGCGAAGTTAAATAAGTGCAATGTACAAACTCGATATTGTTTAGTGTCAGTTGCGCACAATCTTAAGCTGGATGCTAATACCAAAAAACCCTGATAGTTCAATTATGTACTGACGTCTTATGAGGATTTGAGTGACATTAGACCAGGTGTTACGAACACTGTCTAATGTCACTCAAATCCTCATAAGGACAGTTACATAATGAACAATAGGATTTTTTTATAGCATCTAGCTTAAGATTGTGCGCAACTGACGACTAAAACAGATATCGAGTTTGTACATTGACTTATTACTTCGCACAGTGGGCAAAATCTCAGATTGGGTTGAAACGTGTAAGACACGTGTAGAGAAACCTTGATCTTAATGTCATCAAAATCCTTATGTGCAATCATTCAAAGTGAGCAATCCAGGGATTTAGTATAACATCTTTGCTTAAGATTGTGTACAATTGACTCTACTAAACAGCTGTTGAGGTTGTTATATTCCCATCACTTGGAATCATGTAAGACATTCCTATCATGTTTGAATGGAGAGGATTCATATTAAGTTCCTTTCTGTAATGAAACTCTTGGGTACCATGGGACCCGGTCTGTGCCCACCCCAGGGAATGATTGCAAGTACTAAAATGATCAAAATGCATCAACTCCTGAACCTTTGTATGAATACTGATGTTGGGGCAATATGTTTTCTATTTTTGGGATTAATTTCGCTCCCCCAAAAGGAATGTTAATTATGTAGATAAGCTAAGTTGTTTTGAACCTTTAAATCTAAAAGGGATGGCTAGGTACCTTACCATCCAGTGCTTTAAATGCCCCTTTTTTTAAAGCCATAGCGATCTCCGAAAACAGCCCTTGCATCTTACGCAAGCGATAAATCTAAAAATTTGTATTTTAGATCAACGAATATTCTGAAAAGAAAAACTTTAAGGGGTAATGGAAAAATACGAAATTGGTCCTCAAACCTAACCCTTAATGAAGTTAAAAAATTATTTAAGGGGAAAGTTTTTTAAATGTCTGTTAGCCCGGACGAAAGTCACCGTTTTTTTATAACTTAATTTCAGCCCCTAAACCCAAAACCCCGGGTGTCCTAAAAAATTCAGGAGGGTCGGCTGCATGCATTCGTCCAAATGGCTAGTTAAGCTTCTAACTCTTTGGTCGGGAAAAATTTCAGATGCTAATTAAGAATAATGTCACCTTACAGAAAGACTCCAAAAATTAAATGCACACATAAGTTTACTCTTTGCAATTTTTGATACAAAACTTTATTTACTAGAATCCTGCTTTGATATGCTTATGATCTAAAGAACAAAAAAAAATCTTCATGCCCTACCCCACTAAATAATTATTAAAATTTCATTAAGCTGGTTGAGGGACTGAATTTCCCGTACTTGAAGTAAATACTATATCAAAAACGTCAGGGCCTAAGAAAATTGCTTAGTCTTTAATTCAACTTTTTTAAGGGAAATTTGTATGTGCTAAACCCTTTTAAAGATACTTCCAAGTAAAGTAAAGTAGTTCAGTACTAGACATTTTTCTGTGTAGCCAGAGATCTCTTTGACGGTTCCGCCTAATCAGTGTTTTGTCCCACAGTTAAGTTTATAACGAGCACGAAGTAGAAAAAAAAATTTCCTTTTCCTTGATTTTTAATCCATCTTTTAAACAAAAAATTTTTAAATTTACGCAAATAAATGTTTCATCACAACATTCACTGTTTTTCCAAATCATGAATCATTTTAAAAAAGGAGTTTTTTCTGACATTTTTCTTAAACCCTTTACGATTTGTAGCCCCGGAAATTTGGATGATGAATTAAAAAAGATATTAAACATAGTCCAAAACTAAATATCCCAGGGATTTTTTTGAAGGCATTACTGACACCCAAAGAAACTTTCTACGCATGAAACCAGGGAAATACCTTCCCGGAAAACTATATTGGTTTTTGCCTTACAATGAGAATATGGCGGTCTGTTGATGCATTAAAAAAATTCAAAATACGTCCATGAACATGGGACAAGTTGCAGTTTATTAAAAAGTTCCATCCAAAATTGTTGATGGGGAATATCAAAATGGATTTAATACGACAAGTTGGTTTTTGAAAGCAACAAGGGAACATTTTTGGCACTTTATTTCCCAAACGTTTCACATACAAAAAAAAACGTTTAGGGTATGAAAAGAAATTTTTCTCCAGCCTACGGGGTGACATTTATCAAGGGGGATGGGCGATTACATCGCTTCACACTCTACTGCCCCGCCCACTTTCTTTCTCGACTTGGAAAAATTTCTGGTAGGGGAAACTTTTGGAATAAAGATGCCTAAATGTTGCCTAGTGTCTTACCAGCAGTTGATTGTGCTCACAGTGTCCCAGGCACACAAGCTTTTTTTCGTAGTCGGGCGAAATCAATTAGCCCAACATCAGAATCGCATAACGCAAGGAATAAATGCGTTTTCAATTTGTATTAAAAAATCCTTTGGGGGGGGACTTTTAAAGGCATTGTCCCAATAAACATTTGGAAAGGAAAAAAAATGAAACCTCTTTATCAACAAGATAAATATACCCCATATAATTAAAGTAATGGGAAGTCAAAAACGACACTATGTAGTAGAGTCATTTTGCACAGTCTTAAAAAGGATGCTTTACAAAATTCCAGCTTGTTCACAAAGAAAGGGTCCACGTAAGGGTTTGGTGATATTAAACCAATTTTTCCACACCTGCATTGACATTTTCAAACATCCGAGATCCTGCCCATCTGTGAGGAAGTACTCTGTAGTGCTACATATTGTATAGTGCACTGTATAGTGCTACTGCATAGTGCACTGTATAGTGCTACTGCATAGTGCACTGTATAGTGCTACTGCATACTGCACTGTATAGTGCTACACACTGAGTAGTGGTACACAGTGAGTAAGTGCAACACACAGTGTAGTGCTACACACTGAGTAGTGCTCACACACTGTTGTAGTAGCAACACACTGTGGTAGTGGGTAACACACAGTGTAGTGGTACCCACTGTGTAGTGGTACACAAAACTGTGCAGTGCTCACACAGTGCAGTGCATACACACTGTGAAGTGGTACACACTGTGTAGTGCTACACACTGTGTAGTGGTACACACTGTGCAGTGCTACACACTGTGTAGTGCTACACACTGTGCAGTGCTACACACTGTGTAGTGCTACACAACTGATGTAGTGGTACCCACTTGTAGTGCAACACACTGTGTAGTGCCTACACCTGTGTAGTGTACACAAACTTTTGACAGGCTAGACACACTGTGTAGTTGGTTACACACTGTGCATGCTACACACTGTGGTAATGCTACACACTGTCAATGCTACACACTGTGTAGTGCTACACACAGTGATAGTGCAACACACTGTGTAGTGCTACACCACTGTGTAGTGGTACACACTGTGTAGTGGTTGACACACTGCGTAGTGTGACACACTGTGTAGATGCTACACACTGTGTATGGTACCCACAGTTTAGTGCTACACACTGTGTAGTGCATACACACTGTAGCAGTGCTACACACTGAGTAGTGCTACACAATTGTTGGTGCAGTGCTACACACTGTGTAGTGCTACACACTGTGTAGTGCTACACACTGTGTAGTGCTACACACTGTGTAGTGCTACACACTGTGTAGTGCTACACACCTGTGAAGTTGTACCCACCGTGTAGTGGACACACTGATTTAGTCTACACACTGTGTAGTGGTACCCACAGTGTTAGTGCTACACACTGTGTAGTGCTACACACTGTGCAGTGCTACACACTGTGCAGTGCTACACACTGTGCAGTGCTACACACTGTGTAGTGCTACACACTGTGCAGTGCTACACACTGTGCAGTGCTACACACAGTGCAGTTTGGCTTCCCACTGTGCAGTGCTACAACACTGTTAGTGCTACACGACTGTGTAGTGCTACACAACTGTGTAAAGTTGGGGGGCTACACACCGTGTAGTGCTACACACTGTGTATTGGTACACCTGTGAATGTGAGTAAACACGGTACACTGATTCCACCGCTGTACAGTGCAAAGAGTTGGTATGAAGTTAGTCAGTTACTTGTAATGCGTTCTCTGATCACTCACTGGAGGTAAAACTTGACACTACTGCAAATGAGTTGGGTAGTGTTTTTATAGAAGAAGAAATGGGAATTGTTTTTTTCTAGAAGAGTTGTGAATTGTTTTTTCTAGAAAGATAAGTTTGGTAATAGTCTCTTACTGGAGGAAGAATGGTAGAGTAATACTCTTCTAGGAAGATGACACCCTCTCTATAGCGAGGAGCTGGTCGATTAACAACCCTCTCTAGAGCGAGCTAGTAAGATGACAACCCTCTCTGAGCGAGGCTAGTAAATGAACCCACTCTAGAGAGAGTCTATATAAGACGACACCCTCTCTAAGCGAGGCTAGGATGATGAATACCCTCTCTAGACGAGGCTAGGGAGATGACACCTCTCTAGAGCGAGGGTAGGGCCGATGCCACCCTGTCCAGAGCGACTATAGGTAGAATACACCCTCTCTAGACCGAGCTAAGGAAGATGACACCCTCCTCAACAGCGGGCTAGGAAGTGACACCCTCCTAGAGCGAGGCTAGTCAGAAAGACACCCTCTCTAGAGCGAGGCTATAAGATGACACCCTCTCAAGAGCGAGGCTAATAGATGACACCCTATCTAGAGCGAGGCTAGTAAGATGATCACCCCTCTAAGAGCCTAGCTAGGAAGATGACACCCTCTCTAAGCGAGGCTATCAATGACACTCCCTCTCTATATCAATGCTATGAAAGATGAAACCCTCTCTAGGCGAGGCTAGGAGAAGACACCCTCTTTGAGCGGGGCTAGAGGATGAAACCCACTCTAGAGCGAGTGCTAGTGAAGATGACACCCTCTCTAGAGCGAGACTTGGAAAATGCACCCTCTCTAGAGCGAGACTAGGAAGATGACACCCTCTCTATAGCGAGCTAGAAGATGACACCCTTTAGAGCGAGGTCTAGGAAGATGAAACCCTCTCTAGACGAGATAGTAAGATGACACCCCTCTAAGTAGGCCTAGGAAGAGACACCCTCTCTAGAGCGAAGCTAGGAAATACACCCACTCTAAGAGCGAGAGAGTCAGACGACACCCTCTCTAGGAGTGGGTGGGGAAAAGTAAAAGGTAGATGAACACCCACTCAAGAGCGAGGCTAGGAAGATGACCACCCTCTTTAGAGTCGAGCTAGTAAGAATGACACCCTCTTTAGAGCGGCTAGAAGTTGAGGAACAAGAAACGATCAGTGAAGAGGCGGGGCCATGAGCCTAGTCCTCGACCCCCTGCAACCACAATTAGGTGAGTACATAGGTTAGACACACCACACCCTCACAAACACACACACCAACACACACCACACACACACAACAACTACACCACACAACACACACCACATACACACTCCTACACACACACACAACAACACACACCAACAACATGTAACAACACACTTGTTAACCTTTGGAACGAAGACCCTTCGACTAGTGATGGAAACATGACCCCTCTCTAGCCTGCTTCAAATACACCCACTACAGATAAAGCCAGTAAGACACCCTTGCGTACATTCTAAAGATAGGACTGAAAATCGACTCAGGGCTGAGGGAGTTACCTCATACCCCCTCCTACGCCCCCTTTGTTTGGACCAAGCCACTGTGGGCGAAACGCTTCTGAATCAAGATTCCCAATATGCTGCATAAGTGTCTCAATTCAACTTGTCGTTTTTCAAACCATTCAACAACTCAGATACTGCACAAAAGGATCTTGTTACAAAAATTCTACACACTTGTTTCAACCTTTGGACGAAGACCTACTTCGACTAGTGGATGGTACCACTATGACCCCGCCTCTGCCTGCTTCATCTCACCTCACTACAGTATATAAGCCAGTCTACGGCCCTATGCTGTACATTCTACAAGATTGATGGACGAACACATCGACTCCAGGCTGAGGGACTGATTACCTCATACTCCTCCTCACCTTACGACCTTCTCTTTGTATTGGACTGATGAAGCCACTGTGTGGCGAAACGTTTCCTGAAAAATGATTCCATATGCTGCATAAGTGTCTCAATCTTCAACTTGTCGGTTTTCAAACCATTCATCACACCCACACATACATAGCTTTAAGAGAGGTATGATACGGCTCTCGGAGCAATGAGAGAGCTGACGTAGTAGCGACTAGCGAAGAAGCAGAAACCAGGAGCCATGACTCGACCCTGCAACACGTAATTCCTGAGTACATACACACAGGCACAGACACATACATCCCCATAAACTCACACACACATACACATCAGGAAGAAAACCGTCAAAGACCAGGTAATCAAGCTGAAGAAGGAAGGATGGGAGGTTACGACAAACGACCATGAAGTATGTGAGGAGCTTAACATGAGACTCAAAGAAATATTCACAGTGGAGACAGAGAGGACTCCAGAAAGGCGGAGAGATGGGGTACACCAACAAGGATTCAGAGACGGGAAATCCTGTGTCTAGGTGACAGCAGAAAGACAAGTGGTCATAACAACTTGTGTTCATAACTTGTTGTGTTCATAACAACTTATATTCATAACAACTTGATGTGTTCATAACTTGTTGTGTTCATAACTTGTGTTCATAACAGCTTGGGTTCATAATAACTTGTGTTCATAACTTTTGTTGATAACAGCTTGGGTTCATAATAACTTGTGTTCACAACTTGTGTTGATAACTTGTGTTCATAACAGCTTGTTGTGTTCATAACAACTTGTTGTGTCCATAACTTGTTGTGTTCATAATAACTTGTGTTCACAACTTGTGTTGATAACTTGTGTTCATAACAGCTTGTTGTGTTCATAACAACTTGTTGTGTCCATAACTTGTTGTGTTCATAATAACTTGTTGTGTTCCTAATAACTTATTGTGTTCATAACAACTTGTGTTCATAACAACTTGTTGTATTCATAACTTGTTGTGTTCATAATAACTTGTGTTCATGACAACTTGTGGTGTTCATAACTTGTTGCGTTAATAACAACTTGTTGTGTTCATAACTTGTGTTCATAACAACTTGTGTTCATAACAACTTGTTGTATTCATAACTTGTTGTGTTCATAATAACCTGTGTTCATAACAACTTGTGGTGTTCATAACTTGTTGCGTTAATAACAACTTGTTGTGTTCATAACTTGTGTTCATAACAACTTGTTTCATATTAACATTGCTGTGTTCACAACAACTTGTTGTGTTCATAACAACTTGTTGTGTTCACAAAAACTTGTTGTGTTCACAAAAACTTGTTGTGTTTACAATAACTTGTGTTCATAACTTGTTGTGTTCATAACAACTTGTTGTGTTCACAAAAACTTGTTGTGTTCATAACTTGTTGTGTTCATAACTTGTTGTGTTCATAACTTGTTGTGTTCATAACAACTTTTGTTCATAATAACTTTTGAGTTCAAACAATTTGTTGTGTTCATAACTTGTTGGTTCACAACAACTTGTTGTTCTCATACAACTTGTTTTGTGTTCCAATAATTTATTGTGTTTACAATAACTTGTTTTGTGTTCATAACTTTTGTGTTCACAATGAACTTGATTGTGTTCATAACTTGGTTGTGTCACAATAACTTGGTTGTGTTCATAACTGTTGTGTCATAATATCTTGATGTTTCACACTAATTATGTTGTGTTCATATAACCTTGGTTGTGTTTCACAATAACATGTTGTTTCATAACTTGTTGTGTTCATAACTTGTTGTGATTCATAACAACTAGTTGGGGTTTCATAACAACTTGTGATGCATAATAACTTGTATGTGTTCACACTTAAGTTCACAACAACTTTTTGTGTTCATAAACTTGTTAGTAATAATACTGGTAGTGTTCACAATAACTTGTTGTGTTCATACACTTGTTGTGTCATAATAACTTGTTGGTTACAATAACTGTTTGTGTTCATAAACTTGTGTGTTCACAGTAACTTGTGTTTAAAACAACTTGTTGTGTCCACATAACTTGTGTTTCATAACAACTTGTTGGGTTCATAACTTGTGTTCATAACAGCTTGGGTTCATACTAACTTGTGTTTCATAACTTTTGTTGATAACAGCTTGTGTCCATAATAGACTTGTGTTCACAACTTGTGTTGATAACTTGTGTTCATAACAACTTTTGTTTCCATGAACTTGTGGTGTACATATAACTTCTGTGTTCATAATTAACTATTTGTAGACACCTGTACTGTCTGCACAGACAGCCCATGCTGTCTGCCAGCTTAGTTTTTCATAATTTTGCGCACCATGGTGCTGCCCCTTAGGCCAGGCTCTAGGTAGGCACGCCACCCCTGCCGGCCCATGGCCTCCCCTCTCACTCCTAGGCCGACCGACTTGACAGACACAAGTGCTCCCCCTCCACGGACTGGCTTGCGGTCACTCCCTCACACCCCTTTTTGCCCGTTGCGTACTCACGCCTACCCAATTAAAGCCAAACTATCCACGGCGTATCATTGCTACCACGCTACCTCCATCGCACTAACCTATGTTCACAGAAGAATAGAATAACACTTTATGTGTTCATAACAACTTGTTGTGTTCTTAATAACTTAATTGGTTTTACAGTAACTTGTTGTGTTCATAACTTGTTGTGTTCACAATAACTTATTGTGTTCATAACTTGTTGTGTTCACAATAACTTGTTGTGTTCATAACTTGTGCTCATAATAACTTGTTGTGTTCATAACAACTTGTATTCATAACAGATTGTTGTGTTCATAATAACTTGTGTTTATAACATGTGTTGATAACTTGTGTTCATAACAACTTGTTGTGCTCATAATAAATTGTGTTTTCATTACAACTTGTTATTCTTGTGTTCATACAAGCTTTGTGTTCAATAATAACTTTGCTGTCGTTCCATAACTTACTGTGTTCACTACAGATAACTTGTTGTGTTTTACAATAACTTGTCATATCTTGTGTTCACAATTAACTTGAGTTGTGTTCATAACTTGTGCTCATAATAACTTGTTGTGTTCATAACAACTTGTATTCATAACAGATTGTTGTTTTCATAATAACGTGTGTTCATAACAATGTTTGGTTCATAACATGTGTTATAACTTTCTTCATTAACACTTGTGTTTCATCAACAACCTAGTTGTGTTCAAACACACCTGTATGCTGTACATAACAATATGTTGTGATCACTGACTTGTGTTCATAACAACTTGTTGTGTTCATGACTTGTGTTCATAATAACTTGTGTTCATAACAACTTATTGTTTATCATAACAGGAGGCCTCTGGTGCGCCTGGTGTGTGCTAACGCTCTCGCTTCACACGGTGAGGGGCCTGGGTTCGATCCCAGTCCCAGAATTAGAAACATTCGGACGTGTTGGCGCCTTTCAACCCTCACAGTTCTAGTCTAGTTCCCTATCGTAAAATGGGTACCCTGGGTGTTATCGATGGCTGTGGGGTCGCAAATCCTGGGACACTGACCTACGGAGGCCTGGCCACAGACCGGGCCGGCGGGGGGCGTTCTAGACACCCCGGCAAACTCTCTCCAGATACAACTCCAGATAAACTTGTTGTGCTCATTAAAACTACTTGTTGTGTTCAAAACAACATGTTGTATTCGCACACACAGTCAATGATTTTTTTTTCCATGAAAAATCCTTACAACATGCATACATACATACATACATACATACATACTTAATACATACATATGTACATACACACACATATATAAATACATACATACATACATGCGTACATACATACATACATACATACATTCAACATACATACATCAGAATCTTGAGAAAATTAAAAATACTAAACCGTTCCTGGCGGAAAGGACAAAATTAGTTTAACGCGCTAACATCTCCAAGGAATGTTAACTCTGTTAACACTGATAACCTTACTGGAACTTTGTAAGAGCTGGAAACAATGTTAACCTCCCAAGATGAAAGTTAACACTGTTAAACTCTTAGGGTTAAGTTAACTTTGTTAACGGTGCTAACCCACTAAAGCAAATATTTCACTGTTAACTTTCCTGGAGGAATTAGTTAAGTTTGCTATTTACCCAAGAGGTACATATAAAAACATTGCTAATCTGTTTAAGAGGAAAAATTAGCCTTCCGGAGGACAGACAACAATCCAAGAGTAAACTAACATTTCTAATATCTTATTTTCTGGAAGGAATTTAACATTGCTAATTCATCCAATAAAAAATTTATTTTGCTACCTTCAGGAGGAAAGTTAACAATTGCTTAACCCCTCCCCCCCCTTAGGAGTAAAGTTAACGTTGCAAACATAACCTAACCCAACTCCTAACATTGTTAACATTGCTAAATTTCACATGTTGTAAAGTCAGTGCTGCAATCCTTTAGGAAGAATGATAACATTGCAATATTAACATTAGGAGGAATGTTATATTGTTATTGAAATATCAATATTAATAGTTTAACATAACAAATCCCACAAGGAAAAGAGTAAGTAACATTGCTAACTTCCCACAAAGAATGTTAGTATTACTGACTTCGTTGGAGGAATGTTAAACTTTCCTAGCCTACCAGGAGGAGGCTAACATTGAAAATTTTCCAGAATAAATGTTAACATGTCTAGCCTACCAGGATGAATGTTAACATTGCTAACCAACCAGGAGGAATGTTACTGATAACCTACAGAAAATAATGTTAACTATAATCATGTTAAGGAGGAATGCTAAAATTTCTTACCTTCCAGTTGTGTATTTGGAAGGATTCAACCAGACGGTGACTGACAGACTTAGGGAGCACAAAAATAGTGTTAGGCTTGCAAACACAAACAATGCTGCTTTCTGTAACGTCAGATATCACAGTCATCCTATTGACTTGGCTTCTGCTAACATGTCTTCTCACTTCCAACTTCAACAGTCCGCCGCTGGTTGAATCCTCCCTAATGCACACCTTTTCCCATATGTCTGAATCTTAGTCCTGGCTTCGTCTCTGTAGATGCTTTCCTTTCCCGCTACATTGTAAAATGCTCCAAACTTCAGTACCCCAGTGACCTGGCCTGATTTTTTTTTCTTTTTCTTCTCCCTTTCCAACTTTCCTCTTTCCCCTTTTTCTCCTTTGGGATTCTTTTCTTCTGCCTTGGGTATTTGTTCCTTCATTTTTTATTTATTCCCCCTCCTCTGAATTCTTGCTCATACCCTCTGTGGCACCTAGCTCCCTTGCAGTGTCTCCTCTATTTCTTGTAAGTTGACTAGCTCCTGCTCCACCATACTACCTTCCCCCTCTATTACATTCTACCTCCACTACTAACCACTACCACCTCCTGCCTATACTGCCCCCATCTCTCCATCTACTTAGTGTGACTTGTAAATGGCCAAGTCGGATCCCAAACGTCATCGGAAGCCCTCTCTTTCTATATTGCGGGATATTTGTTTGTATAACTTCTGCCATTGCTGTTAAAGCTAAAATAATCATAAAATATAATAATAATATAATAATAATAATAATAATAATAAATAATAATAAAAATATATAATAATAATAAAATAAAAATAATAATTACTGCATATATATTATATTATTATCATATTATTATTAGTGGAGTAGTAGTAGTAATAGTATAGTAAGGACATAAAGAAGGTACACTATTGCTCGTCTCATTTCTCTATCTCTATATGAATGCGGACAGTCCATGTCCCCCCCCCCGGATTAGCCCAATGACAACCTTCCCCCCCCAGGTGGGGGGGGGGGGGGGGGGGGGGGGGGGGGGGGGGGGACTCGAGGGTGGGGTTGTAGTTTGGTGGGGGATTGCCCACCCCCCGGATAAGCCAATGAACCCACCCAGTCTTGTCGCCTCCCACACAGGATGGAGACGGCACCAGACCCAGCAGCACAAGCTAGTCAGGTCCAACTCACACCCACCCACACCTTCTCATGTATTTATCTAACCTATTTTTAAAACTACTCGATTTAACCTGAAATAACTGTATCGGGAGTTTTTTCCCACACATCCACAACTCTATTACCAAACCAGTGGTTTCCTATATCCTTCCTGAATCTGAATTTTTCCAACTTGAAACCATTGCTGCGAGTCCTGTCTTGGCTGGAAATTTTCAGCACGCTATTTACATCCCCTTCATGTATTCCTGTTTTCCAGCAGACCTCGCACTGACGAAAATGAAATTATGATGAAATGCGTCAGTTCTTATCCATTTTCGAGTCAAACTGTGTGAGATTTGGTATGAAGGACTAATTACAATACGAAATGAGGTGGTGAAGGGGGAGTGCTGGAGGTAGCACTGTTAACAGTATAAAAACTGCTACAATAGTAGTGTTATTGTGTTGGTCCCACGTAGAATCTAGAGGCAGCAAGCAGTAATAGAGTAGTAGCGAACGAAAAGTAGTGGAAGTGGAAGTAATGAGATAATAGCAAGAAGTTGTAGTGGTGTAATTAAAAGTAGATAGTAAAAAGTAGTAGTTGTGAAAAAGTAGTGGTAGTACTAGTATTTAAAGAATTTGTTGAAAGTGATAATAGTAGTTATCTATAATACAACCAAAAGGAAAGAAGAGAAACACTGAAGAATATCAACTGCCGTCTTAGGCAAGACCATAATGGAGTAGTAAGAGTGAATTACATTACAGGCAGTGGAGACAAAACTTATCTCAACACGACCGTCTTCATGGAGGCAGAGAACTGCTGTAGGCCAACTGATCCATCCTGTTGAAGAAAAGGAAACAAGAAAGAGGGAAGTCAGAAAACAGGAAGGAAATCGAAAATGCAGAAGGAAAGGTCTGAGGAATAAAGAGGGGAAGGGGAGGCAGAGGTCAGGCCAGATTACAAAATTCAGAAAATAAAAAATATCTGAGAATGCAGTTGAGAAGGCAGACATCTAAAAAACAGAGTGCCAGACTAAGACTTATGTTAGGAAAATTTATGTGAAAAGGATTGAATCGGACAAGACGGCGTCTTTGAAGTGAAGAAAAAAAAGACCAGTTTAATGGGAAAGTTGTAATCTCTTACATGACAGAAACAGAACATTGTTGGTGTCGGCTGGACAACACCTCATAACTCTTCTTCTCGAACCTCACCTTCATCTCTCACAATCTCCACAAAAGTTATAAGAGTTAGATTAAAGTGAGCAGAATTTATTTCATCAATACTATTATGCTATACAGACCATGT
The DNA here is from genome assembly GCF_026875155.1 of Cherax quadricarinatus. Classification (NCBI taxonomy): domain Eukaryota; kingdom Metazoa; phylum Arthropoda; class Malacostraca; order Decapoda; family Parastacidae; genus Cherax; species Cherax quadricarinatus. The sequence continues at coordinate 25,182 of NW_026505406.1, forward strand.
TCTTGACCCTAGTCCCATTCTGGAATTACTCACATGAAGTGAATGGTCCTTGTGAAGGTGTAGCCTCGAATAGGGTCTCCGTCCGTCTTTTGGCAACGAAGCTGTCCCGTTTCCCACAAAGTGGAGCTTAGTGTGGTACCTTGTAAATACTGCCTGGTACATAACAGGACCAGCACCATATCACCGATGTTGAAACCTCTGGTGAAACGACATATCTATCCAGGCCGGGTACTAGGCGAGAAAAAATTTCGATTATTTAGATTGAGAAAGGGGCAGACAATCAAGGAAAGTGTGCAGACGACAAAGTGTGAGCGCACGTGTGGTTCCTTAGGGAAGTTTTTTGCAGGCTGGTGCTGTCTAGCTGATGCGAGATACGCAGTGCTGAACTTTCTTCGCCACCTTGCTGAAAAGCATTTACCACGCGCTAGCTTTCACAGATATTTGGAGAAAAATTTCACTGCGATATTCACTAACAGTTATTCATTCATTCTTACCTTTTAACTTCAATGCTGACTAGAAACAATCATCACTCGTTGGTTTTACCAGATCCAAATGTATCCTGTCCATCGTTTTTCCTTAGCTTAATATGGCTGTAAAGCTGGTAATTGGATGCGTCTTAGTACCTCAGGCATTTTTCTCATTTGCGCCTAAAACAAATATATAGTACTATCAGCTGGTAAATTTGTGTAATATTGGCACCAACCGAGTCTGTTGAAGATTGTCCGTTGAGAACTACAAGAGATCTACCCTGAAAGTAATCCACTAAGACGAGTTGTACACAGCCCAGACTCCAAATGCTTGCAGTTTCTCCAGAGTCCTGATGCAATATTTAGTCAAAGACACTAGCAATCTCCAGTGCACAACACAGCAACAAACGCCAAGAATAGCGTCCACTGTCTCCCAGTTAGGAACGCTCAGACTCTGTAACACCGTGTACGTCCAGGCCAATATTGGTATGCAGCAGATTGAATTCACACCTGCAAAGCACGTACCGAAAATTGGAGAAATTGCAGGAGTTTGCAGGCGAGACTAGTCCCGAGCTAAGAGGCATGTCTCTGAGGAGAGAATTAAGGGAAATCAACTGACACGATTGGAGGACAAGAGTATAGGTCGGACATGATAACGACATAAAAAATAATGAAGGAATCGACAAGGGTGGACAGGACAGTGATGCTCACAAGAGATGGGACACAGCCATAATAGGTCGCAAATGGAAGTTAAGAGTCAGTGAGGTCGCAGGATGTAGAAAGAATAGCTTCATCAGTCATAGAGTTGTCAGAAGTGGAATAGTCTGGGAAGTGATATAGTGGTGACAGGACCCATACGTAATTTCAAGAAGAGGTATGATTAAAACTCACGAAGCAGGGAGAAGCGACCTAATAAACGACCAGTGAGGAGCGGCCCCTGCAACCAACAGTTAGGTGAGTACAGCTGATCTAGAATTCATCATTGACTGGTGCCACACAATAAACTGCTTAACAGGATATTAGCCGAAGAGCAACGTTAAAATCGCCCGTCTGCGATGTTAGCATATATATATATATATATATATATGATATATATAATATTTATAATAAATAATATATATATAATATATATATATATAATATAAATATATTATATACACACTACTTCGGATGTACATAATTATAGAGGCCACAGATACATCAGATAACTTTTTAGTTGTAGCTAGAGAGAGAGAGTAAAATGTAGATGGGATACTACAAGGAAAATAGAAGCAGCAAGTAAGAGAGAGGTGAAGGTTTATAAAGTAAAGGAGGGAGGCAGTTAGGGAAAACATTATAACGCCAATCCAACCAAGGAGCACTGCCCACATACCAAGATGGCGTGCAGAGGTGATGCCAGCAGCAATTCGCGATCCTTCTTTTTCCAGATACACTCGAAGTGTTTTGGAGGAATTCCAAGTCATTGTGAAGGGCTTGCACGCCACGCAGAGCCTCCTTCCAGAACCAGACGAAGATTAAGGCGACGAAAGGTGAAAGAATTGAGACATACGAAGTACATCACCTAGCGTCGGAAGCCAGCAGTTGAGAAACCCTCGAGGGACACCTTACTAACCACCATTCCGATACACTTTTACACGGTGCTGAGGATGACATCTGCGATAGAGAGAAACCGGAGATGAAGTTTTGCACGCAGTACAGGCTTATATAGTAGAAAAACATTTTATTGTGGAGCGAACTTCCTTTTAAGTTTCAAATAATAACATATTTTGGTATGGTCTAATATATATATATAAAATAAATATATAATATAATAATATATAATATATATATATATATATAATAATATATATATAAATATATATAAAATTATTATAGGATGGGTCCACCTCTGTGTAATTGTGGACCCATAGCCCGAGAAGTGGATAAAACGCTTCAAGGAAGATATTTTGGGTTTCTCCTAAAGCCAATTGAATATTCCACTTTCCCCTACCCTAACCCCTCTTTCATTCTTTTTTTATCCAATAGTATATTTTTTACAAAAATAGGGTACAGAAGATTAACAGAACTTCTTGATATAAAATGGCATATACATACATGAGGTGCGAGAGATCAATCAGTGCATAATGTCACGTGGTGCCACTGATTATATTACGAAAATTTTCATCCAGCTCTTTAAGCTGGGCGCGTGCCCTAAAAATTTTTCTTTCCAGCGTGCTGACAAAAACAATTTGATCCCATTTCCCCTTTTAGCTTTTGACCCCTTTTAAGGTTGTCCCCTTTTCCTCCCGGGGTTAAAGGGGAACAAAAAAAAATGATGGAAGCCAAATTTTTCTTTTTTGGGGATTTCCCAAAGGGGGGGTTTCCCCTCTTTGGTAAATTTTAAAGTTCCCCCGGGAGCCTTTGTTAACATTTTTGTTTTCCCCGTTTAAGGGGGTAAAACCAATATTTTTTTGGGCCCTCAACCAAAAGGGGGGAATTTAGGGGGGTCCCTTTGGGGGGCCCCCCAAAAAGTTCAAGCCCGGAGTTTGAACCCCTTTCCCCGTTTTAAGGTACCCAAACCTCCCCCCTTTGGTTTTTCCTACCCCACAAAACCCCTTTGGGGAAATCGGGAAAGGTAAAAGGGGGGTTTTTCTTTTCCCCATTGGCCGTAAGGGGGAAAGTCCAACTAAAACCCCCTCCAAAAAAAAAAAAAGGGGGAAAAAAAAAAAAAAAAGGGGGGTGTAAAAAAAAAAAAAATAAAAAAAATTTTAGAAGTTTTTTTAAAAAAAAAAAAAAAAAAAGGGGAAAAAAAAAAAAAAATTAGGGGGGAACGCTCTCATTTCACTCGATGCAATGCACCCTGGATGCGTTGTCAGAGGTGTCTTTTGCCACCCCTTACAACGTTGGGGACAGCCTTGGACACTAAGGGGGTTCCCTAACTAACTGGGTTTCAGGGTTCACTTGGCAGCAAATTTTTAACTAATTTCTCAGCAATTTTTGCGATTTCTGGTAGAGATAGTCCCTTGCTGATTTAGAGGAGAAATTATATCGGCAATTAAAAAATTAAATTTTTGGCCTTGGGCCCGGAAGGAAGTTTTTTGATCAAGTTTTTCTAATGTCATTTTTTTTTCTGTGTCAGTCCCATCTAGAATGGCTCAATTTTTAAATTTCCCCCATATGCCTACGGCCCTCTTGAATGTTTCCCATTTAGGTTAAATGGGATTTCTCTTGTAACTTCTCCCAAACCCTTTCACTTGGCAGTTTTGGCCCCTCGCAACGATGGGGAAATGTTCGATTTTGTCTTTTTTGGGGTTAAAAAAAAAAATTTAGTAAAATTTGCCCAGGTTATTAACACACCCGGAGTGAA
>NW_026505407.1:0-17544 GCF_026875155.1 Cherax quadricarinatus
TCAATTTTAACACCCAAAAACTAAATTTTTAAAAACCCAAATTATGATCCCATCCATTAAGTTCTAAGTCATATTGAATTTGTTATTGTATAAAATCACCCCAGAACCGCCTGCCTGTTCAGCCTTAGAAGAGTGTAGTCGAGACGACATACGTAACATACCGAGCTGTCAGCATAGTTGCTGATCCTGTATATATTAGTATAGCATATAGTATATCCATTGTGCTTAGATAGAGATCCCTTGTGCCTGTGACTTGTTGTGACGTCACGGATCTGCATGTGTAGGCTCGTACTTGCTCCTCTACCCGCGCAGACCTTCCAGACTAAACCGCAAGGCTGGGCTCATCTCTTCATCTTCAGCCGACAATATATATACCATCCGAACATGTGAGTCTACCTTCAACCTACGATCTCCATTTAAGAACCCCTACGATACCACAACCTGGCCAGTACGATTGTGTTGCCACAACCTGGCCAGTACGACTGCGTGTTCCCACAACCTGGCCAGTACGACTGTGTTGCCACAACCTGGCAGTACGACTGTGTTGCCACAACCTGGCCAGTACGACTGTGTTGCCACAACCTTGCCAGTACGACTATGTTGCCACAACCTGGCCAGTACGGCTGTGTTGCCACAACCTGGCCAGTACGACTGTGTTGCCACAACCTGGCCAGTACGACTGTGTTGCCACAACCTGGCCAGTACGACTGTGTTGCCACAACCTGGCCAGTACGACTGTGTGTTGCCACAACCTGGCCAGTACGACTGTGTGCTGCCACAACCTGGCCAGTACGCATGTGTTTGCCACAACCTGGCCAGTACGACTGTGTGTTGCCACAACCTGGCCAGTACGACTGTGTGCTGCCACAACCTGCCAGTACGACTGGTTTGCCACAACCGGCCAGTACGACTGTGTTGCCACAACCTGGCCAGTACGACTATGTTGCCACAACCTGGCCAGTACGACTGTGTTGCCACAACCTGGCCAGTACGACTGTGTTGCCACAACCTGGACAGTACGACTGTGTGTTGCCACAACCTGGCCAGTACGACTGTGTTGCCACAACCTGGCCAGTACGACTGTGTGTTGCCACAACCTGGCCAGTACGACTGTGTTGCCAAAACCTGGCCAGTACGACTGTGTTGCCACAACCTGGCCAGTACGACTGTGTTGCCACAACCTGGCCAGTACGACTATGTAGCCACAACCTGGCCAGTACGACTGTGTTGCCAAAACCTGGCCAGTACGACTGTGTTGCCACAACCTGGCCAGTACTACTGTGTTGTCAAAACCTGGCCAGTACGACTGTTATCATAGCCTGGCCAGTACGACTGTGTGCTACTGTCTCCCAGACTGTTGTTATGTACTGTGATGTATCAATGTACCACTAAATGCATACCGCACCACTGAATGTTGTAGTGCACTATGTTGCAGAGATATATTCCACAAAGCCAGGAAGTACTGCTATTATGTGTTTTTTTCACCACCATCGTTGTGTTGTGATGTGTATAAAGTCTGTCTGATACACCAGAGTTAATAACACTGTATGTAACCTGTTTGGTGAATATCTGATTAAAGACTTATTAGCAGGATTCCTTTCTTAGGATTCTGTTGCTAGGATTCAAGTGTGTAAGTCTGGACGCTACTGGAAGAATACTACTGGAAGGATTGTTACCAGAAGACTATTGATAGAAGATCTCTGGTGGGTTTATGCTGGAAACAGAGTGCTGGCAGGACTCTGTTGGTAAAAGACTTTAGGTAGAGGATCATTTGTTACTTATAAGATGAATCAAGTCAGCTGGTATTATACGTCTGCGTGATGGTGGTGTCTCCACCGAGATTATCCTTTCAGCGACTTATTTTTTAAGTTTCTTCCTAATGGGAAAGAGAATTTTGTCTCTTTTTGTCACATCACAGATATAATCGGTGCAGATGTGTCCTCTAGAAAATTAATGATGGATGATTTATATGAGCGAACACAGTACAGAGGGTGACCATTGTCATTCCATGACTGTGTTCTCTTTCTTCCTCAGAAACACAGTACTTGATGAAAAGAAACCTCACAAACTTCAAATGCAACGACTAATACATTCCAAGAAGTAAGGAATGGCACCAAGCCCAGGAGCTTGATATAATGGTGACCAACAGAAAATTCGGTGTGCTGGACAAACTAGAGCTGGAAAAAAAATATTATATACTTAAAACTAGGAAACACGGAACTATATGTGTCTCCTGGATCTTCTACATTGTGTTAAGGTCTCCTCGCAGCTCATAACTCTCAACTCTGGAACAAGCACCGCACTTTCTCTAATACGTTAACATGTTCGTAGAGGTGCGGGTTATATGCTGGTGCTGCATACTCCTTAATTGACAACACATCTCTTACATATATTGAGCGGAATAATTCGATCGAGATTCTGGAAGGTTGATCACTTTGTGTCTTTCAGTCTGAGGTTTGTGGCTGTGTCCCTGAAGTCTACGTTCTGAGTACGGTAATCTTGCCTATTCTTCAATTTTCTTAACTTCGCCCTTTCAAGGAAACCAACCCAAGGCCATGGAATATGACAGGGAAACCCGTCCAGGGCGATGGAATATGACAGAAAAGCCCGACCAGGGCGATGGAATATGAGATGGAAAATAGTCCAGGGAGATGGAATATGAAAAGGAAAAATGATCAGAGAGATAGAATATGACAGGTAAACCCGTTCAGGGGGATGGAATATGATGGGGAAACCTGTCCAGGGCGATGGAATATGACAGGGAAGTTCGTACATGACAATAGAATATGGAGAGAAGAACCCGTCTTTGCACGGGTTTGGAATATGAGACGGAAATGGCGATGGAACATGACAAGGAAACCCGTCCAGAGAGATGGAATATGACAAGGAAACCCGTCCAGGGCGATGGAATATGACAAGGAAACCCGTCCAGATTATGGAATATGACAAGAAAACCCGTCCAGATTATGGAATATGACATGGAAACCCGTCCAGAGCGATGGAATATGACAAGGAAACCCGTCCAGGGCGATGGACTATGACAGGGAAACCCGTCCAGGGCGATGGAATATGACAGGGAAACCCGCCGAAGGAGATGGAACATGACAGGGAAAAAAGACCAGTCAGATGGAATATAAAAGGGAAACCCGTCCAGGGCAACAGAATATGACAGAGAAACTCGTTCAGGGCGATGGAATATGGCAGAAAAACCCGTCCAGGGAGATGAAAAATGACAGGGAAACCCTTCCAGGGCGATTGAAGATGACAACGAAACCCGTCCAGGTGATGGAATATGACAAGGAAACTCGTCCAGGACAATTGAAAAATGACAGGAACCCGTCTATGAGGACGGAAAATGACAAGGAAACCTGTCCAGGGCGAGTAAATATGAGAGAGAAACAAGTTCAGAGTTATGGATTATGACAGAAAAACAGTTCATTGTGACGGAAAATGACGGGAAACCCAGGAAGCTGGATGGAAAATGATAAGGACACCTGTCATCTCTCATGGAATATGACAAAGAAACCTCTCTAGGGCGAAGGAATGTGACACGGAAACACATCCAAGGCGATGGAGTAAAAGAGAAGAAATACGTCAAGGGCGACGTAAAATGACAAGAAAATCAGTCAAGGGAGATGGAATATGACAGAGAAACCTGTCCAGGCGGAGGATGATGACAGGGATACCCGTCCAGGGTGGTTGGTAATGACAAGGATACCCCTCCAGGGTGGTTGGTAATGACAGGGATACCCCTCCAGGGTGGTTGGTAATGACAGGGATACCCCTCCAGGGTGGTTGATAATGACAGGGATACCCATCCAGGGTAGTGGAGAATGAGGGTGGTGCATAATGACAGGGATACCCATTCAGGGTGGTGGATTATGACAGGGATACCCGTTCAGTGTGGTGGATAATGACAGGGATACACGTCCAGTGTGGTGGATAATGTCAAGGATACCCGTCCAGAGTGGTGGATAATGACAGGGATACCCTTCCCTGGTGGTGGATAATGACAGGGACACCCATCCAAGGAGGTGGATAATGACGGATACGCGTCCAGGGCGGTGGGTAATGACAGGTATATCCGTCCAGGGTTGTGGATAATGACAGGGAAACCCGTCCAAGGAGATGGAATATGACAGACAAACCAGTCCAGGGCGGTGCAATATGACATGAAAACTCGTCCAGGTTGATGGAATATGAGAGGGAAACCCGTCTAGGGCGAAGGAATGTGACAGGGAAACAATTTCAGGGCAATGGAAAATGACAGAGAAGCCTGTCCAGGGTGGTGGAAAATAACCGTAGATCTACGTTCGAAGCACTAGCGGCGGAACGTAGATCTACATTTGGAACACTAGCGGTGGAAACGTAGATCTACATCTGGACAGTTTAAGGGTTAAGCAAATTCTTTTGAGTGTATTAACTGAAGAATGCTTCTCTGGATCAGATTCCAACCCTAAATGCTGGTAAATCTTAATAGAAATATTTTTGTACTAATGTTGGACTCTAGGGTGCCAGTTTGCTATTTTTTGCCAATTTAAAAATCAATCAAATCAAAATGAAATATTTTTTTTCTGTTAGTACTGTAGATAATTTTAAATTGAATTTAAATAAGAAAAATTATCTGGAAGAAGCAACATCTGCTGTTATTTTGTATTTCTAACTTTAAACAAGGCATACTTTTTTTTTTTTTTTCGGAACATTTTCAGCAACGTTGTGCAAGAAAGGTATAAAATACCGACAACATTTTCGTTCGCTTAGTCACAATTTTTCGTTCACTATGTGAGAACCCCTTATACAATGGGTTTCAAATTTTCGACTCTTGTTTAATGTACCTTGTGAAGGATTACTGAGACAATTTGCAGGTGTGAATGCCCTATGTACAATGCTTCAAATGCTATAGTATTCTTAATTTTCTTTCCACGTGGTAGATGTAATCAGGATCCTTTGCTCGGCTTCAAAATTTAATACTCCTGTTTGGTATATTCAATAGTGTGTGTAAATGTTATTTTTAATCTCAAATTATAAATTATTTCAGTATTTTACCCTTCTGTATTGTTTAGCCTTGATACTAGTGAAACATAAGATCTTGAACCATTGTACCGGAGTTTTCATCCCCTTGCTTGGATCGAATTTTGAATATCTCTCGTTACATAGGTGCTATATGATCCCTACAGGTTTACCACATCCCTCCAGTTATAATATAACAATTGTGAACACTCCAAACTTCATTCGTGATGCACAGAATGAAATGGATGAAATGATTCATGAGTTAATTCTATGTAGCCACAAATTTTGTTGGACTCTAACTGCAAAATTCTTCTCGTAATGAAGTTGGTAGAATTACCGACAATATGTAAAGTAAAAGGGCAAGTGCAACTAATGTGACATTTTTATTGTGGCAACGTTTCGCTCTCCAGGAGCTTTATCAAGCCGTTAGCTTGATAAAGCTCCTGGAGAGCGAAACGTTGCCACAATAAAAATGTCACATTAGTTGCACTTGTGACCTTTTACTTTACAAAATGCATCTGGTGGTCACATTAAACGTTTTTTGCTGATGTGTTTTTGTTCAGAAGAAACAATTTCTTGATGTTAGGTTGTGTAAGTTATTAAGTACCAATTTTATTAAATTGTTTTTGTGGAATAATTGGAGAATGCCAGGGCACTCAGTTCACACACACTGAGGCCCGGGATCGATCCCCCGGTACGACTGGAAAACATTAGGACGTGTTTCCATAAGATACCGGTTGTCTATGTTCACCCATCAGTAAAATGGGTACCTGGGTGTTAGTCGAAAGGTGTGGGTCGCATCCTGGGATAAAACTGATCTAATTTACCCGAAATACTCTGCATAATAAGGGACTCTCTATATAGTAGTATGTCATTAACTATTTCTTGATATGCAGTTAATAATTCTGGTGGCTTATTTAACACGTGAAACTGAGCCTTTAATTGTCCAAAAGCCATTTTATAATTTGTAGGCAGTTCCGGCTGATGCGTCTTCCACCGGAGTCACGTGATCAGACGTAACATTGTCCAGGTATTGTTCCATAGTAAAAGAATTATTTGGAATTCATTCATACCAATTTCGATGCTTTTCAGCTGTCATAATTTATGTACTAGTTCAACATGGACCTTTCTAAGGAATATTTAGACTGGGGCGCTATTTAATTAATATGACGCACAGTGACCACTTTTACTGACTAGTCTAGTCATTCATTATTGAAGCACGGAATCCTACCATACACAATATGGCCTCCCACAGTTTTTAGGAGAGTGAAGCCACATTTTTTCAGCATACTTTTTACAAATGTAGCATAATAATTACTCCAAATTAAAATATTAATTGGCCCTACTGAATCATTACCTACAGAGGAGGGTGCCAATTTTATACCATTCTGTGAAAGCCGTCTAGTAGCTAAACTAAGCTCAATTGTAGAAATTCTCTCTGGTAGATTATCTACGAGAACCGCTCTGATACAGTTCCTCTCAGCACCCAGGCAAACATTAATAAACACTGTGCCGTATAACTGGGACTTTTGTCCCATAAAAATCTGGACAATTTCAGATTTTCAGGTGTCCCATTTTGCACTGTCATACCTTTAATAAAGCAACTATATTTTATATACGTGTGCCGGGACCCCTGATCCACCAAACACTTACATTTTTTATTTACACTTTTTATCCTGAATATTCACATTCACTACTGGGAAGGCTACTTCAGCAGTTCCATGATCATTCACATTCACTACTGGGAAGGCTACTTCAGCAGTTCCATGATCATTCACATTCACTACTGGGAAGGCTACTTCAGCAGTTCCATGATCATTCACATTCACTACTGGGAAGGCTACTTCAGCAGTTCCATGATCATTCACATTCGCTGCTACTTTTACATCAGTAACAGCTGTGCCAGGGTTATCATCATTATACACAGCCTTGCACATTACAATATGGTGTCTTTCCTTCTGACACCTGTAATAATTATTTAATTTAGCATAGCAATCCTTTACATTATGATTGCTCAAACACCTGATACACCTGTTAAGTTCTTCCAGTTTATCCGCCCTAACATTCCAGGAATCATATTCATTGCAATATCTTGAGGATTGAATACCTTAACAAAAAAGACAATCCCTTTTTTTTGCTTAACTTTCTCATTAATACGACGGCTGCCCTTATTTACGTACTGATTCCTCTTAATTTACTGTTGTGATCCTTTATTCCTAGTCCCTACCACTCTATGTGGTCCAATGTTATTTTTATTATGGACTTAATTATAATTATTAGTGCATTTCTTTCCTTTATGGAAATTAACAGACATATCAGAGACATTATTTCTTTCCTTTGTGGAAATTAACAGATACATCAGAGACATTATTTCTTTCCTTTGTGGAAATTAACAGATACATCAGAGACATTATTTCTTTCCTTTGTGGAAATTAACAGATACATCAGAGACATTATTTCTTCCCTTTATGGAAATTAACAGACACATCAGAGACATTATTTGTTACCTCATTATAATTATTTGGTTGAATACTTTGCAACTGGAGAATTAATTCTTGGATACCTACTTTTCTCTCCTCCAACGAGAAGTATCCTTTATGGTACTTATTAGATCACTCTACAGTCTTAATAGCCAATTTATGTTGCATAATAGCACTCAGTATCCAATCTCATCGATTCAGATCATATCTGTTACTTGAGGGTTTAAAAGTGCTTTCGATTTTGACTCTAAATTGCTGTAATTTTTTATAATTGTGCTCTGGAGTTTTTAAATTAATGGCAATAGTTACACGGTGCATCCTATTCTGCTGTAAATTACCATAGTGACCTCAAACACATCCACTTCTTCTGTGTAACTATTGTCAACATTTGTTGACAAATGACTCCTGGATTAAATGTAGGCTGACATGTAGGCGAGAGATGTATTTACATTACAAGGCTAGATAACTGCATTATTGATGTATTTACATTACAAGGCTAGATAACTGCATTATTGATGTATTTGCATTACAAGGCTAGATAACTGCATTATTGATGTATTTACATTACAAGGCTAGATAACTGCATTATTGATGTATTTACATTACAAGGCTAGATAACTGCATTATTGATGTATTTACATTACAAGGCTAGATAACTGCATTATTGATGTATTTACATTACAAGGCTAGATAACTGCATTATTGATGTATTTACATTACAAGGCTAGATAACTGCATTATTTACATTACAAGGCTAGATAACTGCATTATTTATGCTCTTAATTTATTTCAAGTCATAACATTACAAAACAATATTTTCACTTCTTGATCCATATTATTGATTGATAAATAATTCTATTTCTTGTTCATCTGTACAATTTTCCAGCAGAGCTTTATCTTCTTTATGTAATAATTTATATGATTCATATCTACCTTCTAGTGAGTCTAAATACATTAGTTATATCACCTTTGGTTATATGACCTTTGGTTATATGACCTTTGGTTATATGACCTTTGGTTATATGACCTTTGGTTATATGACCTTTGGTTATATGACCTTTGATTATATGACCTTTGGTTATATGACCTTTGGTTATATGACCTTTGGTTATATGACCTTTCCATGTGCTCATTAACATTCGTATTGCTTTAATAATAATGGATTTACCAATTACATTTATTTGATTATAGTCCTCCATGGTAAATATATAGATTCGACCTTAAACACTAATTAACATATGATTTAACATACAAATAATGCAGCGACACACTTTATAAAAGTAATTATTACAATATACCTTGAATCTATCCTTGGCAATTTTCTGACTTAGCATATTAATTATTATAGAACATTATTGGGTTTAGCAAATTAAATATGTATGATATTTGCAATCATAGCCTTATCTGGGCTTAGCAATTACACAATTACAATATCAGTTACACAATACACATTAATATTAAATTTATTATGAACACAAATTACTTCTCTCTATTTAAGTCGCATTTACATATTTAATTTACTTGATTTTACTGATCATATCCGGTTCGAAGGACCAACAACTTGTGAGAAATTATGAGGATGAATTTTTGCAAGTACAAACCATACAACGGGCGGGGATAGAACCCGCGATCAGAGAGTCTCACCCATATACAAGTATCACCAATGTAAGTACCACCACTACAAGTATCACCTCTACAATTAATCCCTATTACAAGAAGTGCCAGTTCTTCCAGTACTGTCATTACAAATACCACAACTACAAGTATCACCACTTCAAGTATCTGCACTATAAGAATCAGTATTTCCAATACCACCACTATGTCTCCTCACTGCAAATATCACCACTTCCAGTACCACCACTATGTCTCCTCACTGCAAATATCACCACTTCCAGTACCACCACTATGTCTCATCACTGCAAATATCACCACTTCCAGTACCACCACTATGTCTCATCACTGCAAATATCACCACTTCCAGTACCACCACTACTAGTATCACATCTTCAAGTATCCCCAGTATAAGTATAACCATTTCAAACATCACTGTATCAATACAGTTATTATAAGTATTTTCAGTGCCATCACTACACGTATCATCACTACAAGTATCATCACTACACGTATCATCACTACAAGTATCATCACTACAAGTATCATCACTACAAGTATCATCACTACAAGTATCATCACTACAAGTATCATCACTACAAGTATCATCACTACAAGTATCATCACTACACGTATCATCACTACAAGTATCATCACTACAAGTATCATCACTACACGTATCATTACTACAAGTATCAACACTACAAGTATCATCACTACACGTATCATCACTACAAGTATCATCGCTACAAGTATCATCACTTCAAATATCACCACTACAGGTACCACCACTACAAGTATCACAACTTCAAATATCACCACTACAGGTACCACCACTACAAGTATCACAACTTCAAATATCACCACTACAGGTACCACCACTACAAGTATCACAACTTCAAATATCACCACTACAGGTACCACCACTACAAGTATCACAACTTCAAATATCACCACTACAGGTACCACCACTACAAGTATCACAGCTTCAAGTATTACCACTACAGGTATCACCACTACAAGTATCACAGCTTCAAGTATTACCACTACAGGTATCACCACTACAAGTATCACAGCTTCAAGTATTACCACTACAGGTACCACCACTACAAGTATCACAGCTTCAAGTATTACCACTACAGGTATCACCACTACAAGTATCACAGCTTCAAGTATTACCACTACAGGTATCACCACTACAAGTATCACAGCTTCAAGTATTACCACTACAGGTATCCACCACTACAAGTATCACAGCTTCAAGTATTACCACTACAGGTACCACCACTACAAGTATCACAGCTTCAAGTATTACCACTACAGGTACACCACTACAAGTATCACAGCTTCAAGTATACCACTACAGGTATCACCACTACAAAAGGTTACAACACAGCTTCAAATATTACCACTACAGGTACCACCACTACAAGTATCACAACTTCAAATATCACCACTACAGGTACCACCACTACAAATATCACAACTTCAACTATTACCATTACAGGTACCACCACTACATATATCACAACTCAAGTATTACCACTACAGGTTACCACCACTACATGCATCAAAGCTATAACTATCACCGCAACTGGTACCAGTACTTCCCATATTATACACTACGAACTACACCATTACAAGTGTTACCACTAAAAATATCACCAATCAAAACAAACAGGTTAAACTCATGATCACACTATCAAGATCACACTACAGTACCACACTACAGTATCATCACTACCATTAAGTACACACTACAATACACAACCAATATCTACCACTAGTAACACACATGCCAAAATTAACACCCTACTACGCGTTATCACACCGTAAGTTTCCAGTTTATCCAGTATCACAATTACAGGTATCACCTCTATCAATTATAAACACATTACGGGTACAACCACTACAAGTATCAAATCTACAAGTTCCCCCCCTAAAACATTAACCACTTCAAACGTCAACACTACAAGCATCACCACTACAAATATCACCACTACAACCACTACAAGTATATCATTACTTTTAGTGCCATCCCTACAGGTATCACCAAGTACCACTACTGCATGTATCAGTACTACCAGTACCAACACTACAAGTATCACCAATTCAAGTATAACCACAACACGAATTACCCCTAATGATGATACATCACTAAAAGTATGAGGTCTACCAGTACCATCACTACAAGTATTATCACTACAAGTATTATCACTACAAGTATTATCACTACAAGTATTATCACTACAAGTATTATCACTACAAGTATATCACTACAAGATACACTACAAGTATTATCACTACAAGTATTATCACTACAAGTATTATCACTACAAGTATTATCATACAGTATTAACACTACAAGTAATCACTACGCAACGTCATCACTACTAAAATCTCATCTATGAGTATCACTACTACGAGTATCATCTTCCAGTATCACTACAATAAACAAGTATCTTCACTACAAGCTCATCACTACAAGTATCACCACTACAAGTATCACCACTACAAGTATCACACTACAAATATCTACTGTTTACGGTAATTATATAACAGAAAAGAATTAAAAATGATTAATAGTTACAAAATATAAAAAAAATATATATTAAAAAAAAAAAAATTTATAAAGAAGAAATTAAAAAAATATATCCAAGAAATATTTAAAGTACGATTAAAAAGAAATAATCTTAAAATGATATATATATAAATATATATATATATATATATATAATATATAATATATATATAAATATATATATAATATATAATATATATATATAATATATATAATATATATATATATATATTTTTTATTTTTATAAAATCATCAAAGGAGTCCAAAAAAAAATTTATCCATCATTCACTCCATCACTCTCAAAGCTTTACACTATCATTTTAAACTCAAATATAATACCCCTCATTCAACAACTTATTCCCATCTCCAGATCAATCACCTCTTTACTGACTTATAAATGTTACTTTGCTCACACTCCAACAGCACGTCAAGTATTAAAAACCATTTGTCTCCATTCACTCCTATCAAACACGCTCACGCATGCCTGCTGGAAGTCCAAGCCCCTCGCACACAAAACCTCCTTTACCCCCTCCCTCCAACCTTTCCTAGGCCGACCCCTACCCCGCCTTCCTTCTACTACAGACTGATACACTCTTGAAGTTATTCTGTTTCGCTCCATTCTCTCCACATGTCCGAACCACCTCAACAACCCTTCCTCAGCCCTCTGGACAACAGTTTTGGTAATCCCGCACCTCCTCCTAACTTCCAAACTACGAATTCTCTGCATTATATTCACACCACACATTGCCCTCAGACATGACATCTTCACTGCCTCCAGCCTTCTCCTCGCTGCAACATTCATCACCCATGCTTCACTCCCATATAAGAGCGTTGGTAAAACTATACTCTCATACATTCCCCTCTTTGCCTCCAAGGACAAAGTTCTTTGTCTCCACAGACTCCTAAGTGCACCACTCACCCTTTTCCCCTCATCAATTCTATGATTCACCTCATCTTTCATAGACCCATCCGCTGACACGTCCACTCCCAAATATCTGAATACATTCACCTCCTCCATACTCTCTCCCTCCAATCTGATATCCAATCTTTCATCACCTAATCTTTTTGTTATCCTCATAACCTTACTCTTTCCTGCATTCACTTTCATTTTTCTTCTTTTGCACACCCTACCAAATTCATCCACCAATCTCTGCAACTTCTCTTCAGAATCTCCCAAGAGCACAGAGTCATCAGCAAAGAGCAACTGTGACAACTCCCACTTTATGTGTGGTTCTTTATCTTTTAACTCCACGCCTCTTGCCAAGACCCTCGCATTTACTTCTCTTACAACCCCATCTATAAATATATTAAACAACCACGGTGACATCACACATCCTTGTCTAAGGCCTACTTTTACTGGGAAATAATTTCCCTCTTTCCTACATACTCTAACTTGAGCCTCACTATCCTCGTAAAAACTCATCACTGCTTTCAGTAACCTACCTCCTACACCATACACCTGCAACATCTGCCACATTGCCCCCCTATCCACCCTGTCATACGCCTTTTCCAAATCCATAAATGCCTCAAAGACCTCTTTAGCCTTATCTAAATACTGTTCACTTATATGCTTCACTGTAAACACCTGGTCCACACACCCCCTACCTTTCCTAAAGCCTCCTTGTTCATCTGCTATCATAATATATATATATATATATATATATATATAATATAATATATATATATATATATATATATATATATATATATATATATATATATATATAGGGAAGTACCACCTCTATAGCTGGAATGGGGACCCTCATCCTCAGAGAAGACAATAAACGTACCTCAGAGAAAACTCAAGGTTCTCCCCGGAGCTGTTTGAATATTTTCTTCTCCTACCACCCCCTATATATTTTTTATTCTATGTGAACATTTATTAATAAACAAAATACATTTACAGAAAAAAACATAAACATGAATACAATGGCACAATGTATCAAAGATGATGAATTTCCTCCAGCTCCTCCGAGGCTGGACGTGAGCCAAGTATGCAGCAAGCATTTTCCCTCTGGATGGCGACGCTGAGGCGCTGGAACATGAAAGTGGCTGCCCTTGGGTCCCTGGTGGTGTCGATGAGTCTGGAACCCAATTCTTTAAGGAAACGGTGGCATTTTTTCCCATGATCCCAAGGTCTCTGATCCCACTGGGACAAATTGATACTGTTGGCTAATGTCCCTGTACTTGCCGATCTTGTACTCCTCCCTGTGGTCAGCAGCTCCTCCCTGTCGCCCCACACTGTGATGGATATAGGTGTCAGCCAGTGTGGACACACAGGTATAGTCCCATGCTAAGAGCTTGCCATTCTTCCAAGGATAGATGGTGATCCCGTCGGGGCGGTTTGCTGGGTTGTGGGTATTGTTTGCTGCAAGGGATCGTGGCTCCCTCTCGGCAGGGCATCCAGCTGTAGCAAGGGTTCTCTTAATGATGTCGTTGACCTCATTGTGTCTTGCATGCCAGCCCTTGGTTTTGGAACAGTTAAGACCATGTAGACCGTATTGGTCTGCTTCCACTTCGCCGCAAATACACATATATTCTGTGTGAATTGGGGCAGCAAGGCGCAGAGCCACTGCAATACGGAGGGTCTTAGGGTCGAGTCGCGTTCCATTGCCGATATGGGAACTGTTTGGAGGAAGTCCCCGGAGTGAGGTGCACTCACAGCCTGGAGACGGGCAATCTCCCTATCTGATGTTGCAGCCCTGAGCATGTTGGCAAGCACCTTTTCAGCAATTGGGCTATCCCAGCTTGACTGTTTGTGAGCCAGTGCTGCACTAGGGTTTGGTGCTGGAGCAGCAAGAGTCTCCCATTCGGTGATGGCACTGACATAGCTAGGGTCTTCTATTCCTGCTGAGTCACTGAGGGTGTCAGGAAGAATTTGTCTTATCAACTCGTTTGATGCAATGGAAGAGGATAGGAAAGCTGGTAGAGCAATCTGGGAGGATCTGCGTACTCCTAGCCTCCAAGCCTGACCGGAAGTGAGGCTTGCAACCACTGTCCATCGTCAAGGGAAAGATTCAATACACTCTCTAGCATGGCCTTCAGGAGAGAGTCATATTCCTTGAGTTTTGGGACTGCTGAAGGCTGGGGAGCATCTCAGAAAATAGGTAAGTTTTGGGGTTGACAGGCATCTGGTGAGTAGGTAGAAGGCATCGTTTGTGTCAATGTCTTTCATCCTGTTTTCCATCGTCCGGAGGTCTGAGACTTTTTTCCTAGGACCAGATCGATGGCATTGGACCAAGAGGAGCACCGAGGAGAGTGCTATTGGCTGGATCAATGGCTCGTGCTCCTGGTAAAACGGTACTAATATTCTGGATCAACTGCTGATTGGTAGAAACTATTTCACATTTGGTGGGGTTTAAAGAAAGGCCCAGGCTTTCTCCCATGTCTTTGATTTTACTGATGTCCTCCAGGAGAGATTATGTTGTACCAGCTAGGGTACCGTCGTCCAGGAACCAGATATTGAGCTCGCTGGAGAGTGCCTCCGTGACTTCCTTGATGACCAAACAAAACAGAAAGGGGGCGAGAGGGTCCCCCTGTTGCACGCCCTCACACGAGTCAATTCATGGTCCCCAAACAATAGTTTGGAAGTCACACTATAGCACGATTCTATGAAGGGATAAAGGGAAGGGAAGTTTCTATAAACTGCTTGGAGAGCAGCATCCCTTCTGACTGAGTTGAAAGCATTGGCAAAGTCCAATTTGACCAAGGCTTTTTCATAGGACATGTTTTTGATATATACTCGTGCTGCGTGGGCAGCTGCTTCACAGCCCTGTTGACGCCGAAACCGAGCTGGGTGGTTTTCAGCATTGCAGCAGCCTCTTGACTCACCCTTCTTACTGCAGCCTTGGCGACTAGGCGCCGAAGGGTGTTACCCACTGCAATGGGCCTGATTCCGCCATCCTTTTTCCGGAGGGCACACAATGAGGCACCAAAGAAAAAGGGTCTGATGGCCTCTGGGACACCGCCAGCCAGGCACAGGTTGGAAAATTTGGTGAGTTCAGACAGCAGCCTCTCTGAAACCTCACCAAGTGCTGGATTGAGTATTTGTTTTAAGTGTTGAGGCCTTAGACGGTGAAACCTCCTGCTGAACCCTGTGGAAATGACATAGCAGCTTTATACACATCAGCATCCTGTAAGGTTAGATGTTCTTCGCCTGCTGCAATGTCAGGGAGGTCAATGTTGGTACTGGGAGCCCTGGGTGGATGTTTGTCCTTCAGAGCTTGCGCCGTGCTGACGTCCTTGGGAGCGATGGTATCCTCACTGGTTATAAGTCTCAAAGCTCCAATAGTATTACCCTCTTCTATTTTTTTGCTAATTTGGGCTCTGATTTTTGAGGTGTCGGGTGTCCTGTTGTTGGCATTTGCCGGGCGGGTGTTTGTCGCCCTAGGAGGGAGACGGACGAGGTTGTCATCCCTTGGGAATGCATTTATTGCCCTAATAACATGTGTTGCTAGTGACTTGTCCCTCCTTGGTGGGACAGCCAAACAGGCATTGCCAAAAAGCAGCAAGTTGTGCCAGGATCTGTCGTTTGAAGGAGCATCGTTGACTTTCTTCAGGTCAGTGAATTTGCTAGCAGCTTGAGGGCGAGCTGCTTTGGGGATGTGTGTCAGAGTCCTGGTGGATGTTAATTTGATTGCAGATTTGAGGTCCTCTGTAGAGGTGAAGTTTACGGTAGCTGTCAGCCCTGTATATATATATATATATATATATATATATATATATATATATATATATTATATATTATATATATAAGAGCATAAGATATATATATATATATTATATATTATATATATATATATATATATATATTATATATATTATAATATAAAATATATTTTATATATATATTATATATATATATATATATATATATAAAAGAGCATAAGAAAGGAGGAACACTGCAGCAGGCCTGTTGGCCCATATAGGCAGGTCCTTTACAATTCATCCCACTAACAAACATTTGACCCAACCCAATTTTCCATGCTACCCAAGAAATAATCTCTGATGTGCAAGTCCCACTCAAATCCAACCCCTCCCACTCATGTACTTATCCAACCTAAATTTTAAACTACCCAAAGTCCTAGCTCAATAACCCCAATAGGTAGAGTGTTCCACTCATCAACTACCCTATTTCCAAACCAATATTTCTAGTCCTTTCTAATCAAAAATTTTCTAATTTTAAAACCCTTTTTGCGGGTTTCTCTTGAGAGAATCCTCAAGACCTTGTAATATCCCCTTTTTAATTCCTATCTTCCACTTATACACTTCGATCAGGTCTCCCCCCATTCTTCGTTTTTAAAAAGTGAATGAACTTAAGAGTCTTCAATCTTTCTTCATAAGGAAGTTTCTAATGCTATGTATTAATTTAGTCACCTACGCTGAATGTTTTCTAACGAATTATGTCCATTCTGTAAAATGGAGACCAGAATTTAGCGCATAATCTAGGGAGGCCTTACTTGATGTTTTAAAACTGCAGTATGCCTTGGACTTCTGTTGCTTAACTTCTTTATAAAACCCCGTAATCTATTTTCCTTATTTCGAAAAGCTTGGCTTGTGTTTGGTTTAAGGGTGCTGTTACCCTAACCCCCAAGTCCTTTTGCAATCTGTATGGCAAGTTTACTATTTAAATTATATGTGTAGGTTATGGACACTCCCGAGCTTTTAAACCTTGCATTTTTCATTGACTCATCTGCCCCTTTTTACCAAAATAGAGTTTGTCTAAATCCCCCTGAAGTTCCCTAAAATTAGTTTTAATCAATTTCTACCTACTTCGTATCACGGGGAATTTTCTCATATACTAGTAATTCCTTTCAAGATCAAAAATTAAAAAAAACAACGGCCCGGGAAAGCCCGTTTGGA
>NW_026505408.1:0-18601 GCF_026875155.1 Cherax quadricarinatus
AGGCTTTTTGGTGTTTTTTCGAACCCAAAGGGATCTGTCACCTGCATTACTTTTGCCATTTTCCATTATCGGGCACTATCCAGTTTGTAGTGATCGTTAAAAAGATTACCAAAAGGTATGTAATTTCTCTTTCTTTCCTTTAAACCCTTGAAAAAAATTCACCCGGGGCCTGGGGATTTGTTAGGTTTTAGTTTCTCTATTTGCAAAGGACCTGTCACTATTACCCAATCGTACATTTTATTATCCTGTTTTACATAAACTATTATTTCAGGAATATCGCTATTTTTTCGGGGTAAAACGAGAGGAAAGGTATTGAGAATTTAACATTCTTTATCACTTCGTGATCTGCCAGAGTTCCCCCCTTTAAGTGGGCCAATCTTTCCCTAATCTTACTTCTGTATATCTGAAAAACCCTTTTGGGTTAGTCTTTAAATCCCTTGCGCCCCTTACCCCTAAATCCCTTTTGCTTTTCTTATTCCTTTCTTTATTTCTCTCTTTAAGAATATATTGATTTTTTTAAAATGCCCATCCCCTTTTTGTACGCCTATATATCCCCTTCTTTTGACCAATGAGATGTTTTAATCTCTGTTACCCATTTTGGATAAATTTTTGTTACCCTTTAATTTCTCTATTGGGAAAAAAATTGTTGGGCAGCAGAAACTAGCTCTAAAAACTAAATTCAACCAAGATCCCCTACCACCCAGGTCAGGACACCCCCAATTCCCCCACCCGGAATTTTTCAGCCCCATAATCGGCCAAGCGAAATCTGGGCAAGATTTGATTGCAGTTATTGGGGTAATTCCATGATAATTGAAACTAAGTGATTTGTGATCACTTTCCCCAAGGTCAATTTTAAACCCTCAAGATTATTAATTAGCGAAATTTTTGTTGGTAAAGACCCAAATCAAACAGATTGTTTCCCCTAGTTGGTTCTGTCGCAATCTGTTCAAAAAGCAATCCTGAGCTGTTCAAAAAGCACTGACTCGATTTCCTGTCATATTTTTCCAATCAATTTGTCTAAATTAAAATCTCCCCTTATCACAAATTTTCATACTAGATGCCTTTTGATTTCGCCCATAACAGTTACTGCACTCCCTATCAAGGGTTTTGGGGCTATAAATCACACCCCAAAAATTTAAATTTTTCACGTCCCCCGAGAAACTGTACCCAAACAATTCTGTGTTCATTTTTTCTAACTTTTCATGTTAAGACAGCAAAATTTTAAAATTTTCTTTAAACATTGCCCTCCACCCCCTTCCCGTTGACCCCAAAACATGTGGAAAGTTTATACCCCGTATGTTTATTGAAGGATTTCTTATCTTTCAGGTTTAACAGGTCTCTGTTATATCCAATAATATCTAGATTACCTACACTTGCAAGTATCTTAGCTCATTATTTATTTCTTAGGACTCCTATATTTGTATAGTAAACCTTACGGGGCTAGTCACTCGTTGCATCTACTATCTCTTTGGTTGTGATCAATTGATTGGCCATTACTAGCAAACTTTATTTTGAATATTGTCTTTTAAACATATCCTGAGGTATCCGGTAATAACTGCTGCTTTGAACATAATGCTGCGCCTGATTGTTTCCACAAACACCCATACCTCTATAATCTATCAGTTTAAATTCCTAGACAAGTCATCAATCTACCCTCTCAATCAAATTGGCTATGCAACCACTCCATCCGAGAGAATTGAGCCCCATCCCTTGCATAATATCACAGTTTGCCAAAGAACCAGGTCCCAGTTATCAATGAATGGGATGCAAGTCCTCTGCAGTTACATGTCTAAGCCAGCAATTTATTACAATTGCCTAGTCATCCCATTCATTGCCCACTCCCTTTCTTGCAAGATGCTACATATGACTGGGTAAACCTATACCCGGCCGGGATTGAACCCGCGGTCAGAGGTCTCAAAAACTCAGGGGACGTCGCGTTAGCCACTTAGACCAGCTAGCCAGCAGTCATTACGATTTCGTGAGTCCTGTTGCGGCAGTGAGGGGGACTTGAGCTAGAGTTCTGTCACTGCACGCTAGCTGGGATTCGTCTGTAAAAAACTTGCATTTTGGGGTCACAGTGGTGCCTGTGCGAACCTTCCTATGGTGTAGGAAATATACCTGTTGACGAAGCTTATTGTGGCTAGCTGGTTCTAGTGGCTAAAAACGCGACCGGTCTGGAGTTTTGATAGAATCTCTGATCCGCTGGGTTCAATCCCGGGGGGGGTGTGGTTGTTTGCAATCGTGTCATTTCGATTCGTGAGTCATGACGTGGGATATCTCCCTTAGACCGAACTACTTCTTTGGCTGACCTGTATTATCCAGCAAGCTCCTCTCTCTGCCCTTCCCAGGTCGCATTACCCCCTGCACTAGACAGATAATGGGCGCTTGTTTCCCATTGACTTGCCTTAATATTAGCCATACAGCTGTCTATGTCACCAACTCAGCTCCAGGAAGGCACCACTCTCTGTCTGACCTTTCTGTCTCGGTTAGTCAAAATGCACGGTCTATATTCTTACCTGAGTATCACCTATATTAAAATTTTTCTTACCATGATTTAGCAGGGGAATCAGTGGTACCTTCGACCTCACTACCACCTGAAGTACACTCGTCTTGGAGAACTGAGAATTCGTATTCTCTTCCTTCACAATCTTCTTTATTAACTCTCCTATCTTCCTTCTTCCTGAAACTTTGAAAAGACTTTGCCACTTAATAGTGGTGCACTATCACTGCGAGTGACTTTTTCCTCCTTACCAGCAAATCATTCCACACTACTCCTCCAAACTCTCTAGCGAAGCTTCAGCCTTCCTATTTGTCCTCCTGAAGAAGTGAATCTCCTTCAAACACTTGAACCTGAGATTCTAAAATACTAATGCAACAAGCCATGGTGCTTGGGAAACAACCCACACTATCTCTCCAAGAGCTTAGGCAGGGTGACCGCTGGTGACCACCTTAATTTGTCCAATCCTCCTGGAGTTCATTTGGTATCCTTTCTCAGAATGAACCGTATGGCTATATTTGTATTCAGCAAAAATTGCGCTGGTCGCTTGTAATTCCTTAGCAGAGTCATTAATATAAAGTATGACAAACATGAGCCCACACCCGATCTCTGTGAGCGCCGCGATGACTAATCCCGCCATTCAGATTTGACCCCTTAATGGAACGTTCCTGATTTTTATTGGTAAGCTACGCCCTGATCCAGTTAGAAATTTACCTCTATGCCATGAACTGCACTTTTCATGAGGTACCCTATCGATGGCTTTATTGAAATCCATAAATTAAACAGCGGACATATTCTTTATCGTTATCTACTTTACTCTCAAATGCTTTATGAATGTGTTGTCAGTAAATTTGTAGGCAAGAGCAATCTTTCATGGAATCATGCCCGTGGCCTGGTGGCAAGCTCACAAGTTGAGGGGTCCGGGTTCGATTTCGGCGACGGTCGAAACCATTGGGCATGTTTCTTAACATCGGTTGTTTATGTTCACTCATCAGTAAAAAATGGGTACCTGGTGTATAATCGTACTGGTGTGGGTCGCATCCCCGGGACAAAAACTGACCTAATAGGTCCGAAATGCTCTGCATTAATAAGCGGTTTTTATATAGTAGTTTGTCATCCAAGCTTGTTTATTACTTTGTACTTGTAGTGTAAAGATATCATTATTTATTATTTAATTATGCTCATCAAAGGGACTTCTTTTATTATCAGCGATAATTGATTCCAATTAATTTGCCTACTGTAGATGTCAGGCTGATTGGGACGATAATTTGATGTAATGGACTTATCTCCGTTTTAAATATAGGATTCATTGCCATCTTCCACATCTCTGCACGACACAGTTTAGAGGGAAGCATTAAACACGCTCGTTATCGGATGAGCTTATGTTCCATCTTGCATTCTTTAAAACCCTGGAAAACAGCTTATCGGGTCCCGGGGCTTTTTTCGGGTTTATCAGTTATTTGATAACTATGTCCCGTGTGACGTAATATAACTTATCTGAATTCTTCAGGAATCTGAATAATTCATTAAGTGCTGGAATCTTATTTAGGCTCTTGTGGAGATCTGACAAAAAATAATCATTATATAGAGAAAAATTTCAATTCGTTATCAGTCAGCTGTCCATCGCAATCTAAGCGGTCAAACTTTTTTCTGACTCTTTCGTCCTATACACTTGAACGCGAACCCTTTTTGGATTAGCCTTTGATCATTTGAACTTAAATTCAGAGTTGCGTTTAGCCGTTCTAATCCTCCTTTTTGATTTTCTATTAAAATGAAATTATTGGCCAATAAGATGAACCTCTCTCTCTTGATGCGCCTGTAAATTCCCTTTTCTCTCTAATGATGAGTAATTCTGCTATACATTCATTTGGATTCGTTCTTATTTGACCCAATTTCTCTGGGGGGTTATATACACTTCGAGCACATTGTACACTGGTAAGAAAATTAGTCATAATTTCATTACCTATGTTTCATCTTCAATAAATTCATTAGTGATACCCAAGTCGAGTTTAGACTGGGTTCCCTAAGCCCACTTATTGGCAGAACGAAAAGTGGGGACTTAAAATGTATTTCTCTTATTTGTACTCCCAGGAAATATTAAACGCAATAGATTTGTGATCACTTGAGCCGCTCTTCAGTGATCTCTAGATTATTTACGAGGTTTTCTTTATTTGACAAGACGGTGAGGCAAGTTAGATACCTCTGGTAGAGTTCTGAACGTCTTGCCACTACTTCGAGGAAGTCACGGATCGTTTACCAGTCAAAGTAAGTCCAGTCAATTTGACGAAAGTTAAAATATCCCCACTAGTACTACGTTATGTGTTAGATGCTCTACAATTTTCGTTCCATAGAAATCACCCTCCATCGTTATCTAAGTCAACGAGGTCGGTATATTACACGTAAGATCAGTTTTCATTGTCTTTCTTAGAGTATTCTACCCAAAGAAATTTTCTGTTAACTAACCATCTTTTTTTGTATCTGTTATATCGCACAATTAATTTTCTTCGTACATATAATGCTACTCACCCCTTTCCCATTATATTATCTACATGGAACAACTTAACCCTTGAATATGGCACTAGGCAAAACATATTCCCCGACTCTTTAAATTATACCATGTTCAGTTTACTGCAATAACATAAGTTTTCCCGCATATGCTACCAAATGTAATTCATAATTTTATTTCTTAAAGCTTCGATTATTAGTATAAAATACGTTAATAAGGTTTTTATCTTCTGCACCGTTTTCCTATTTAGCTGTGCTGTTCTACATTTTCTGTTATCATTACCCAGTGTTATTCAGTGACTGGTATTTTTAAGATTGATATTATCAAGGCCCTGTATCAGTTTTTCCACACTCATATTTCTCATCCTAAAAACCCATACCTCTACTAAACCTAGTTAAAGACCTAAAACGCTCCCAGCTGACCTAGCGAGAAAATCCTACACTTGCCTTGGATAGGTGGACCCCTCCCTGGCATACAGGTCATTTACTGCCGTAGAAGTTGTCCCAGTTGTCATGAATGGTATGCATTATCCTTAGTGTGTTTTCCAGCCGACACGCTTTATACCAGTTGATCTGGACAGCCATTCATTTCCAGTACTCCTCTTGGCATATGCCACTTATACAGGTTCCCCGTCTTCCTAATAATGTCTATTGCTGTCTATACTTTCTGACTAAACTCACTTTCTTCGCTTGGTTATACATCATTGCCTCCAGCACTGATGCATATATAGGTTTGACCCATTACATTCATGTTGTTGTCAATCCGGCTAACGTTAGCCTCATCTATAGCCCCAAGAAAGCAAACCACCTCTGTCGCTACTCCTATCCTCAAGGGCAGGAAGGCCCTTCCATGTAACTATCTGTACTGTCCTCAACAGCACAATGTTTCTACCTTCCTTGGTGATGTTTGCGTGACGTTCCCAGTAGTTGACTCACATTTCGTCGGGGTAAATCTCGGATAAAGGGTTCGAATTTTCCAAAGCAGTCTCTGGATCTTCAGTGTTTCTACCTCTTCACCAGTCCTTTGATCATTAGCTTCATTCCTACGCTTTCAGCCACTGCCAGGTTTCTTTTCTTGGCTTGAGGATTCCACAACAGGAGGATTACCACGGATCCTCTTGTTTTCCTCAGGCAGTCGCTGTATCTCGAGCCTAGTCAACCTTCAGTCATCTTAAGCTGTTGGTAGAGTTGTTCAATTGAGGATATTTGGTTCGGTTTCACAGAGAACAGGGACTAGACACATCTTCACAAAACATGAACACATCACCAGTGAGCAAGGAAAAACAGTCACAGGGCAAGGATACGGACAACCAGTGAGCCAAGGGAACACGACCAATAGTGAGCATAGGAACTCATCACCACTGTTACTCTTAATACAGGGCTTTTGAAGTGGAAAATGAGTTAACTCAAAATTAAAAAAAAACAGTGGTAGAAGTAGCGTTGGTGGTTATGGTGTGGGAGAATACAATTGTGTGAAATAGTATTCCAATCCTTAGAGGCATAGTAGTTTCTAAGGATGTGGTATAATCTAATTCAACAATAGGGTAACCATAGCAGTGGTGCGCATTATCCTTACACCACTGTATCTGAAGTAGGAATTAGTTGGTAGTATTAGTGGTGTACTAGGATAAGTAACCACTGGGAAAACAGTGGAATAACACGGAGTAATTACAGTAAAAACAATATTAAAAGCAATCGTCTCTCTCTCTCTCTCTCTCTCTCTCGCTCTCTCTCTCTCTCTCTCTTTTCCCGCCTCCTCGTCCTCTCACATTACTGTAAGATTGTACACTTAAAGGTATTTCATATATTTCTGATGTGCTTCACTTTTCTTCAGCTCATTTAAAAAACCTTAATCCAATCATATTATATTAACAAGGGTTAAAGCATAAGTGTGTAGTGTATTAATATTAAGCAGATTGGAGGCTTTCTCTTTAATTTTGTTGCTCTTTTTTTAGGCCATTCCCAAGCGAAAGAATAAATAACGTGAAGTGTTGCTTGATAGTTGAGGCTTTAACACTTTAGTTGCATTACTTCAGTAAAATAATAAGTATTGCCATTATATTACGCTCTCGCTTGAAACACCACACACATAAAGGTTATGTGTCTATTGACGGAGAGGTCTTTGAATAGACTGTAACTAACACACACATAGGTGGAAGTTAATGGTATAAAAAATATCGACTACAATGGACAAATAAACATATTAATCAGTATAATGTGATCCATTATTGACAACGTTTCGCCTACACAGTGGCTTTATCAAGTAACAAAGATCGACCATGGGTGAATGGTACGTGAGTATTATAGGCTGGAGTCAGGTGGGAGAATGCGGGTGAGTTGAATCTGATAAGGACCGGCAAGGGACTGGCAGATGGTATGTTTTTATTTGGGATAACCGATGAGGTTTTGTGGCAAGGGGTCAGCTATGTTACAGAAAGCCGTTGTATTAGTTGAAGTTGTGGAGTACAGATAGTGATGATTCCAGGGATTCTGCGGTATTGAGTGTTTTCTTCTCTGGCGATAAGTCTTGCGTGTCTGTAGTTGATTAAATGGTTGTGTGAATTTCGGTGTTGAACCACAGGACATTCCTAAAATCGTCCAATTGCCTGCGGTACTGATGTTCTAAAATCCGTGTATGGAGATCTCTGGATGTTTGCGCCCACGTATAACTTAGCTGCAGACATTATAAGGGATTATGTATACCCCTGCGAGGATTGAAGCTTGTCCTGATATTATATTGATGGTGGTGACGTGGGGGTTGATTTTCAGAATGAGTATTGGAAAATGTGTTGGAAAACGTGTTTGGCAATGGAATTGGTTGGGAGGGGACTTGTATCTCCTCTCGGCAGTCTTCTGTGGGCGTGTTTAAAAGATGTTATATGCCCGCGTCTGCAATGTCTCTGATGAAGTGACGAGGATAGTGAAGTTTCGGAAAATATTTGTTCAATGAGAGAGCATTCTTCCTCTAGAACTTATGCTGCAGATTCGGAGTGCATGCAAGAAAAAGCCTATAATTACACAGCGTTTAGTTTTAGTGTGTGGTGAGAGTAGAAGTGAGGATGATGGTGTGGTTGGTGGGTTTTCGATTGGAGTTTTAAGAACATAAAGAACATAGAGTGGTGGAAACACATGGCATGGCCCATGCGAGGCCAGTAGGTCTGCTTTGCAGAGAAGCACATCAAGGAAAGGAGTGATTGTTTGTCGACTTCTTCTTAGTGTGAATCGGATTGAGGCTCGACTTGGTTGAAGTTGTGTTGGAGAGGCTTGAAACGTTGAAGCATCTGGGGAGTATGATGAGAATATATATATATGTTTATATATATTTATATATATATATATATATATAATTTATATTATAGATATGTCGTGCCGAATAGGTAAAAACTGTCAGTTTGCGCATGAACTCGTTTAAAATTAAGGCCTTTCTAAAATTTTCTCTTATACTTTTAAAGATATATTTGTTTCAGTTTATGTTAATGTAAAAATTAATAATGTTGTACAAAAGAACCTTACAAAAACTTAACTAACCCTTAATTGTAACTAGCGCAATTTAATTTAGCCTAATCCAACTAAATATATTTTAGGATAAGTTTTACAATAATTTCTATTAAGAACAAACACAATGAATTTTATTTTTTTCGTTTTGGTTCAGAATGGATTTTTTCGATATTATTGTGTATACATAATTTTACGTGGCCGTATTCGGCAAGAAGAGCCGTTTGGCTATTTGAAGCCATAACACCGTAAGCTTACCTATTTCAGCACGTTTTATATATATATATATATATATATATATATATATATATATATATGATAGATATATATATAGTATTATTTTTTTTATTATTTATTATTATTTATTATGATTATTATTATTATTATTATTATTATTATTATTTTTTGAACAACATCGCCCGATTCCCACCAAGGCAGGGTGGCCGAAAAAGAAAAAACTATTCATCATATTCACTCCTGCACTGTCTTGCCTAAGAGGGGTGCGTTGCACTAAGTTTATTAAAAATGCAACATTAAATCTTCTCTTTCAGGTGCAAGAACACCGTACTTCCCATCTCCAGGGACTCAAGTCCGGTCCTGGGCGGTTTCCCTGAATCCTTCATATAACTTATTACTTGGTCACACTCCAACAGCACGTCTGGAGGAATAACAATACATGGGTCTCCATTCACTCCTATCAAATACGCTCACGCATGCTTGCTGGAAGTCCAAACCCTCGCACTCTAAACCTTCTTTACTCCTCCCTCCAACCTTTCCTATGCTGAGGCCCTACCCCGCCTTCCCTCCACTACAGGTTTATACATTCGAGTCATTCTGTTCGTTCCAGTCTCGCTACAAGTCACGAACCACCTCAACAACCCTTTCTCAGCCATGTAGACATGAGTTGTGGCAATCTCGCACCTCGCCTAACTTCCAAACTACGAATTCTCGGCATGAGATTACGCACCACTCATTGCCGGAGACATAAGCTCCTCGGCCTCCAGCCTTCTCCTCGCTGCAACAATTCATCACCCATGCTTCACACCCACATATAAGAGCGTTGTGTAAGGAATATATCTCCTACATCTCTTCCTCTGTGCTTCCAAGGACAAAGTTCTTTGTCTCCACAGAATTTTCTATGATTCACCTCATCTTTCATAGACCCATCTGCTGACACGTCCACTCCCAATATCGAATACATTCACCTCCTCCTGACTCTCTACCCTCCATTGTTATCCAATCTTTCGGCACTTAATCTTTTTGTTATCCTCATTTACCTTATCTTTCCTATATTCACTTTTCTTTTTTCTTTTCATACCTACCAAATTCGTCCACCAACCTCTGCAACTCTCTCATGATCTCCAAAACCACAGTGTAATCAGCACAAAGCAACTGTGAAACTCCACTTTGTGCTTGATTCTGTATCTTTTAAAACTCCACACCTCTTCTTGCGAAGACCCCCTCATTATATATTATATATTATATATATATAATATTATATATATAATATATATATATATTATATATATATATTATATATATATATTATATATTATATATATATATATATATTATATGAGGAGTCTGGCAAGAGGTGTGAAGTAAAAGACTAAAGAATCAAGATTGAGTTCTTATATATATATATATATATATATGATATTGAATATATATATATATATATAGATATTATATATATCTATTATATATATATATTATTGAGAAGTCAGATCTTGGGGCTCGGTATATACTGTTCCAAATTCATTATTTGTTTCTTGTCTGAAATGAAACATCTCGAGGACAGTAATAAATGTTAATAAACTGCAGGACGTGGGGGGGGGCGGCGGGGCGCCGGGGGGGGGGGGGTGGCGCTGGGGGAGCCTGCAGCTTGTGCAGTAAAACCTGTGTGAAATAATTAGTGTGTCCACTTGGCCAGTGAAGCTTGCTGGCGCGAGCTGGAGGATATTTCAACCAGTGTGCGAACTGTCGTGTTTTTCAGGCTGTGATTACCCGAGGCGCTCAGTATGCTGTAACGGGGTCTTTATTTTGACGATGTTTCGCCTTGCTAAGTTTAATTAAGGTCCAGATGGAGCGAAAGGTCGTTGAATAAAGACTTGATGTGCAGACCTCTTCCGTATTTTTCGCCACTATTTGCCATTCGACCCTATTGCTTGTAGACCTCGAAAATTAATATGATCATCCACGAAATTAATAGATTTTTTATATTTAATTTTCTAAAAGCCAAACTGAGTCCAAAACAGGTGTATATATATATAATTTCCTCCCCGAATAGGTAAAAGTGATCAATTAGCAATAACTCTTTTTAAAATTAAGTCTTTTTCAAAAAACATTTTCTCTTAAACTTTTTAAAGTATATATTTTTTTTCATTTGTTAATGTAAAATTTTATTTTGTACCAAAGAACCTTAGAAAACTTCCTGCCCTTATTATAACAAGGGCAATTTAAATTTTAAACCCTAATCCAATAAATATATTTTAGTAATTTTTAATAACTTAATAATAAACAAACACAATGAAATATATTTTTTCTTTAGGTTCAGAATGACTTCTGAAAAATTATTGCATACGCAAGGATTAGTAACATCCTAAAATTACTGTTTTTGTTGTCCCAAGGGGCCCTTTGTAATAGATTTAGTATATCCACTAATGTTATGTTACATATATTCATTAAAAAGAAAAAATAATTGTTTCTTTCATATTTGGTATATCCTTTTCCCTTTTCAATATGTCCTTGATATAAATATCAAATAAAAGTTTGTGTATTTTAAGCGGAGAAAAAGTATTTGTAGCTGAAAATGCTTTTTGGGGCGCTGGGGGAGAAAGCTCCACCCCACAGTGTTAAAAAGGGGTTTTTCCAAATGTGAAAGGTTCACGCACCCCCGGAGATATGTAAGTGGTTAGGGAACTGCCGTGGGCTATATTCCCGGGGTACGACAAAGAAATTTTAATAGGTCTCTACTGAGTGGGTTGATGACCCCCGGTTGATGAATCCAAAGCTGCTGGCCCTAGCCCAACCCCCAAATCTCTGACCCCGTGACGCGAAAAAACAGACAGTAACAACTTTTTTTCAGGTTTGTTTGACCGATAATTATTTAAATTTTTTTGTTCCAAACTGTAAAAATCGGAGAAAAAAAAAGACATCGTCAAGATGGGACGTCGAGACACTAACCTTGACGGTCACGAGCGGCCACACAAACCCCAATTACCAAAATCTGCACATGTGCCAAAAACAAAGGTTTATATTAAAAACAATTTTTACAGCCCTTGTGGAACTTTGCGCCATTATTTTGGTCGTGAAATGAGTTACTCGCCCAAAAAAATTAGTTTTTCCCCCCATGACAAAAAAAAAAGCCCCGCCAAACAAATTTTTTTTCAGGGGTGTAAACCCATTTTTAAAAAAACAAATTTTGAACTAGTGAAAAATTTGATATATCGCTTGCGGTTTTATTTTATATTATTATTATTTTTATTTTTATTATTTTGGGGGAAATGCTTTTTTTGGGCAATATTTCCACTTTCTAAGCTCTTTATCAAGTCATGCACAATATATATATATATATATATATATTATATATATATATATATAAAATTTTATATATATAAATATTAATACTGTATATAAAATATATATATATATAATACTTTTTAATACTTGACATGCTGTTGGAGGGTGAGCAAAGTAACATTATAAAAAAGGATTCAGGGAAACCGGCAGGCCGGACTTGAGTCCTGGAGATGGGAAGTACAGTGCCTGCACTCTGAAGGAGGGTGTTAATGTTGCAGTTTAAAAACTGTAGCGAAAAGCACCCTTCTGGCAAGACGTGTGGAGTGATGATGGTGAAAGTTTTTCTTTTTCGGTCACCCTGCTTGGTGGGAATCGGCCAGTGTGATAATAATATATATATATATATATATATATTATATATATATATATAATATATATATATATATATATATATATATAATGCAATAAGATCATAGTAAACAGAAAGAACCAATGTGAAAGAAACAGGGAAATTCCAAGCGCTTTCGTGACTTCTCACATTATCAAGGAATTAAGAATTTCGATTAATCATACCCAGCCTGTTTTGGATCAGTTTGGCTTTAGGAAAATTTAATAAAAAATCTATTAATTTCGTGATGATCATATTAATTTTCGATGGTCACAAGCTTTGGGTCGATTGGCAAATAGTGCCGAAAAATACGGAGAGAGGGTCTGCACATCAAGTCTTTATTCTAAACGACCTTTCGCTCCATCTGGACCTTAATTAAACTTAGCAGAGCGAAACATCGTCAAAATAAAGACCCGTTCTGCATACTGTCGCCTCGGGTAATCACTGCCTGAAAAACACGACAGTTCGCACACTGGTGTAATATCCTCCAGCTCGCGCCAGAAAGCTTCACCTGGCCGAAGTGGACATACTAATTATTTCACACAGGTTTTACTGCACTAGCTGCAGGCTCACCCACCACGTCTGCAGTTTATTAACCAATATTACTGTCTCGAGATGGTTTCATTTCAGACAAGATATAAATAATGATTTGGAACATTATATACCGAGCCCAAGATCTGACGTTCTCATATATATATATATATATATATATATATATATATATATATATATATATATATATATATATATATATATAATATATATATGAGAACGTCAGATCTTGATTCTTTATCTTTTAACTTCACACCTCTTGCCAAGACTCCCTATATATATATATATATATATATATATATTATATATAATTTTATTATATATTATATATAAATATTATTATATATAAATATATATATATATATATAATATATATATATATATGAGGGGGTCTTCGCAAGAAGAGGTGTGGAGTTAAAAAATGAAGAATCAAGCACAAAGTGGGAGTTGTCCCACAGTTGCTTTTTGCTGATGACACTGTGGTTTTTGGGAGATTCTGGAGAGAATTTTGCAGAGGTTGGTGGACGAATTTGGTAGGGTATGTAAAGAAAAAAGAAAAGTGAATATAGGAAAGAGTAAGGTGATGAGGATAACAAAAAGATTAAGTGACGAAAGATTGGATATCAGATTGGAGGGAGAGAGTATGGAGGAGGTGAATGTATTCGGATATTTGGGAGTGGACGTGTCAGCAGATGGGTCTATGAAAGATGAGGTGAATCATAGAATTGTCTGTGGAGACAAAGAACTTTGCCCTTTGGGAAGCACGAGGAGAGTGTAGGAGAGTATATTCTTCCCAAACGCTCTTATATGGGTGGGGAAGCATGGGTGATGAATGTTGCAGCGAGGAGAAGGCTTGGAGGCAGTGGAGTGTCATGTCTCCGGGGGCAATGTGTGGTGTGAATATAATGCAGAGAATTCGTATTTTGGGAAAGTTAGGAGGAGGTGCGAGATTGCCAAAACTATTGTCTAGAGGGCTGAGAAAGGGTTGTTGAGGTGGTTCGGACTTTGTAGAGAGAATGGAACGAAACAGAATGACTTCGAATGTATAAATCTGTAGTGGAGGGAAGGCGGGGGGGTTGGGCTCAGCATAGGAAAGGTTGGAGGGAGGAGGTTAAAGAAGGTTTTGTGTGCGAGGGGTTTGGACTTCCAGCAAGCATGCGTGAGCGTATTTGATAGGAGTGAATGGAGACAAATGGTTTTTAATACTTGACGTGCTGTTGGAGTGTGACCAAAGTAATAGTTATGAAGGATTCAGGGAAACCCCCAGGCGGACTTGAGTCCTGGAGAGGGGAAAGTACGGTGTCTGCACTCTGAAGGAGAGATGTTAATGTTGCAGTTTTATAAACTGTAGTGTAAAGCACCCCTCTGGCAAGACAGTGATGGAGTGAATGATGATGAAGTTTTTTTTTTTCGGGCCACCCTCCCTTTGGGTTTGGGAATCGGCCGATGTGTTAATAAAAATAATAATAATAATAATAAAAATAATAATAATCATAATAATAATAATAAAAATTTAATTTAATAATAAATTATATATAAAATATATATATATATATATTATATATATATATTTTATATATATATTATATCGTGCTGAATAGGTAGTCTTACGATTTGGGCTTAAATAGCAACGCTCTTCTTGCCGAATAAGGCAAAGTGAAAATTTGTATACACAATAATATCGAAAAAAATCATTCTGAACCAAACGAAAAAAATAAATTTCATGTGTTTGTTCATTATTAAATTATTGTAAACTTATCTAAATATATTTAGTTGGATTAGGCTAAATTAAATTGCGCTTGTTATAATTAAGGTTTGTTAAGTTTTGTAAGGTTCTTTTGGTACAAAATTATTATTTTTACATTAACATAAATGAAAAAAAATATCTTTAAAAGTATAAGAGAAAATTTTAGAAAGGCCTTAATTTTAAAAGAGTTCTTGCAAATGACCAGTTTTTACCTATTTGGCACGAATTTTATATTTTATATATATATATATATATATATTTATATATATATTTTTATATATATATTCTCCCATTTCTCCAGATGCTTCAAAAGTTCAAGCTCTCAACACAAGCTCAACCAAGTCGAGCCCCCAAATCCCGTTCACACTAGAGAAGTCGACAACACTCTTCCTTTCCTTGATGTTCTTCTCTGCAAAGCTGACCTACTGGCCTCGCATGGGCCATGCAGTGTTCCTCCTTCTTATGTTCTTATGTTCTTAAAAAACCCAAACGAAAACCCACAACCAACACCATCTTCTCCACTTCTACTCTCACCACGACACTAAAACTAAACGCTGTGTAATTATAGGCTTTTTCTTGATGCACTCCGGGAAACTGCCCGCAATAAGTTCTAGAGGAAGAATGCTCTCCCAATTGAACAAATATTTTTTAAACTTCACTATCCTCGTCACTTCATCAAGACTGCAGACGCGGGCATATAACATCTTTAACACGCCCCCAGGAGACTGCCGAGAGGAGATACATAGTCCTCCCAAAACCAATTCCATTGCCAAACACGTTTCCAACACCTTTTCCAATACCTCATTCTGAGTATCTACCTCCACGTCCACACCATCAATAGTAATAGACAGGACAAGCTTCAATCCTCTGCAGGGGGATACATAATCCCTTATAATGTCTGCAGCAAATTATAGTGGGCGAAACATCCAGAGATCTCCAAACACGTTTTTTTAGAACATCAGTACGCAGGCAGATTGGCGATTTTAGGAATGTCTGTTTTTCAACACCGAAATTCACACAACCATTTAATCAACTACAGAAACGCAAGACTTATCGCCCGAGAAGAAAACACTCAATACCGCAGAATCCTGGAATCATCACTTATCTGTATATCCAACAACTTCAACTAATACAACGGCTTCTGTAACATAGCTGAACCCTTGCCACAAACCTCATCGTTATCCCACATAAATACATACGCATCTGCCCGTCCCTTGCCGGGCCTTATCAGATTCAACCTACCGGCATTCTCCACCTGACTCATCCTATAAATACTCCGTACCTTTCACCCAGGTCGATCTTTGTTACTTGATAAAGCCCCCTGTTAGGCGAAACGTTGTCAATAAATGGATCACATTATATGATTTATGTTTATTTTTCCATTGTGTCGATATTTTTATACCATTTACTTCCACCTATGTGTGTGTTGTTACTGTCTATCAAAGACCTCTCCGTCAATAGACACTTAACCTTTGTTTTGTGTGTGTTCAAGCGTGTGCGTAATATAATGGGAATAATTATTATTTTTTCTGAAGTAATGCAACTAAAGTTGTTAAAGCCTCAACTATCCAAGCAACACTTCACGTTATTATTCTTTCCGCTTTGGGGAAAAGGCCTAAAAAAAAAGCACAAAATTAAAGAGAAGCCCCATCTGCTTAATATTATATACACTACACACTTATGCGTTAACTTTTTAATATAATATGATTGGAAATTTGGTTTTTTAAATGAGCTGAAGTAAAAGAACATATTTTGAAATATATGAAATACCCTTTTAAATGTAAAATCTTACAGTATGTGAGAGACGAGGAGGGAGGGAAAAGAAAAAGAGAGAGAGAGAGAGGGAGGGGAGAGAGAGAGAGAGAGAGAGACGATTTCTTTTAATATTTTTTTACTGTAATTATCTGTGTTATTCC
The DNA here is from genome assembly GCF_026875155.1 of Cherax quadricarinatus. Taxonomy (NCBI): domain Eukaryota; kingdom Metazoa; phylum Arthropoda; class Malacostraca; order Decapoda; family Parastacidae; genus Cherax; species Cherax quadricarinatus. Next base: position 16,623 of record NW_026505408.1, read on the forward strand.
ACGGTTTCCCAGTGGTTCTTATCCTAGTAACAACTAATACAACAACTAATTCTAATTCAGATACTGTGGTGTAGGTAGATGCGCACCATGCTATGGTTACCATATGTGTTGAATTGTATTCCACATCCTTAGAAGCAACTATGCCTCTAAGGATGTGGAATACTATTTAACACAATTTTTCTCCACACCATAACCACCAACGCTACTTCTACCACTGCTATTTGAGTTAACTCATTTTCACTTCAAAAAGCCCTTGGTATTAGTGGTATCGTGGTGATGTGTTCCTTGCTCACTAGTGTCGTGTTCCTTGCTCACTGGTGTCGTGTTCCTTGCCCAGTGGTGACGTGTTCCTTGCTCACTGGTGATGTGTTCATTGTTTTGTGAAGATGTGTCTAGTCTGTTCTCTGTGAAACCGAAACCAAGATATCCTCAATTGAACAACTCTACCAACAGCTTAAGGATGAGCTGAAGGTGGACTAGGCTCGAGATACAGCGAGCTGCCTGAGGATAAACAAGAGGATCCGTGGTAATCCTCTGTTGTGAATCCTCAGCCAAGAAAAAGAAACCTGGACAGTGGCTGGAAAGCGTGGAATGAAGCTAATGATCAAGAGGACTGGTGAAGAGGTAGAAACAATGAAGATCCAGGAGACTGCTTTGGAAATATCGAACCCATTCTCCGAGTTACCGAACGAATGTGAGTCAACTACTGGGAACGTCACGACAAACAACACCAAGGAAGGTTAGAACATTGTGCTTGTTGAGGACAGTCAGATTAGTTACATGGATAGGGCCTTCTGCTTGAAGGATAGGAGTAGGAGACAGAGGGTTTGCTTTCTTGGGGCTTAGATGGAGGCTATCGTTAGCCGGATTGACAACATCATGAATGGTAATGGGATCAATCCTATTATCTGCCTCAGTGCTGGAGGCAATGATGTAAGCAAGCGAAGAAGTGAGGATTTAGTTAGAAAGTATAGGACAGCAATAGACATTATTAGGAAGAAGGGGGAAAAACTGTTATATGTGGCATTTTGCCAAGGAGGAGTACTGGAAATGAATGGCTGTCCAGATCAACTGGTATAAAGTGTTGGCTGGACAAACACTAAGGATAATGCAGTACATTCAATGACAACTGGGACAACTTCTACGGCAGTAATGACATGTATGCCAGGGATGGGGTCCACCTATCAAGGCAGGTGTGGATTTTCTCGCTAGGTCAGCTGGGAGCGTTTTAGGTCTTTAAACTAGGTTTAGTTAGAGGTATGGGTTTAGGAATGATAAATAATGAGTGTGGAAAAACTGATACAGGCCTTGATAATATCAATCTTAAAAATACCAGTCACTGAATAACACTGGGTAATGATAACAGAAATTGTAGAAAAGCAAAGCTAAATAGGAAAACGGTGCAGAAGATAAAAACATATTAACGTATTTTATACTAATATCGAAGCTTAAGAAATAAAATTAATGAATTACATTTGGTAGCATATGCGGGAAACTTTGATGTTATTGCAGCAACTGAAACATGGTATATTTAAAGAGTCGGGATATGTTTGCCGAGTGCCATATTCAAGGGTTTAAGTTGTTCCATGTAGATAGATATAATGGGAAAGGGGTGGAGTAGCATTATATGTACGAGAGAATATAAATTGTTGCATAAAAACAGATATAAAAATAGATGGGTTAGTAACAGAATATTTTTGGGTAGAATTTCTAGAAAGTCAAGAAAACTGATTTTACGTGTAATATACCGACCTCGTGACTTAGATAACGATGGAGGGTGATTTCTATGGAACGAAATTGTTAGAGCATCTAGACACAGTAACGTAGTAATAGTGGGAGATTTTAACTTTAGTCAAATTGACTGGACTTCTTGATGGTAATCTGGAGTCCCGTGACTTCCCGGAAGTAGTGCAAGACTTCCAGAACTTACCGAGGTACTAACTTGCATCACCTAGTCTTGTCAAATAAAGAAAACCTCG
>NW_026505409.1:0-16314 GCF_026875155.1 Cherax quadricarinatus
AAAAAAAAATAGCTCCCAATCACCGTCAAAAAGGCTTTCCATAGTAAATGATATTACGCAATTTTCCAAATGTTTAACTACTTCAGCAAAATTTCAAGTTATTTCAAAAATTATTTACGGATTTCATTCTTTTTACAAAAGCATCGTTAAAAAAATTTTTAAAGGGAAAATCAGACCCTATTTAATAACAAAAAAAACAAAATTTTTATTTATTCAAAAAAAATAAAAAATACCTAACAGTTGGGATCGGAAACCCAAAACAAGCTTAAAATTTTAAACCAATCAGTTTAGTCATTCTATATACGTGGTGGGGATTCCAATGTTTTCATTCATATTTGCCTTTTTATTATTAAATTTTTTCTACTTCGTTTGCGTACACACAATTTAGCGGTACAAACCTATTGGGTTTGATAATAAAAAAATTTTTTTATTTTACACCTGGCCGATCCCCCCAAAGGGCAGGGTGGCCCCGAAAAAAAAAAAACTTTCAACCATCATTCACTCCATCACTTCTTGCCAGAAGAGTGTTTTACAACTACAGTTTTTAAACTGCAACAAAACACCCCCCCTTCAGAGTGCAGGCACTGTACTTCCCATCCCAGGCCAAAGCCCGGCCTGCCGGTTTCCCGAATCCCTTCAAAATTTTACTTTGCTCACACCCAAACACCTCAAGTTTTTAAAAAACCTTTGTCTCCATTCCTTTCCTATAAAACACGCCACCTTGCCTGCTGGAAGCCCAAACCCCTCGCACACAAACCTCCTTTCCCCCCTCCCTCCAACCCTTCCTAGGCCGCCCCCCCTCCCCCGCCTTCCTTCCACTACAGACTGTCACTTTTAAAGTTTCGTTTCGCTCCATTTCTCTACATGTCCGAACCCCCAACAACCCTTCCCGCCCTCTGATAACATTTTTGGTAATCCCGCCCCTCCCCAAAATTTCCAAACACAAAATTCTTGCATTAATTCAACCACACATTGCCCTCAGCATGAATCCCCACTGCCCCCCACCCTTCTCCCGCGCAATTCATCCCCCCGCTTCACCCCCATATAAGAGCGTTGGAAAACTATAATCCATCATTCCCCTTTTTGCCTCAAAGGACAAAGTTCTTTGTCCCACAGACCCCTAATGCACCACTCACTTTTTTTTCCCCCATCAATTCTATGTTTCACCTCTCTTTCTAGACCCACCCGTGCACGTCCACCCCAAATATTAATACGTTCACCTCCTCCATACTCTCTCCCTCCAATTGTTATTAATCTTTCTCCCCAATCTTTTTGTTATCCTCATAACCTTACTCTTCCTGTATTCACCTTTAATTTTTCTTTTTTGCACACCCAACCAAAATTACCCACCAATCTCTGCAGTTTTCTTTCAAATCTCCCAAAAGCACAGTGTCATCACAAAGAGCAGCTGTGACAACCCCCCCTTTTTTTTTGGATTTTTTTTATTTTTTTTTAACCCAGCCCTTCCCAAACCCCCCGCATTTACTTTTTTAAACCCCATCTAAAAATATATTAAACAACCACGGTGACATCCACATCCTTTTAAAGGCCACTTTTACGGGGGAAAAAATTTTCCCTCTTTCCTACATTTAATTTGAGCCCACTACCTCGTAAAAACTCTTCCGCTTCAGTAACCTACCCCCTACACCCCTTTTTAAAAAAAAAAAATTTGAAAATTGAATTGCCCCCCTACCCACCCTGCCCTCGCCTTTTCCAAACCCCTAAACCCACAAGACCTTTTTAGCCTTTCAAAATACTTTTAAACTTTTGTTTCACTGAAAACACCTGGCCCACACCCCCCCTCCCTTTTCCAAAGCCTCCTTGTTCATCTGCTATCCTATTCTCCGTTTTACCTTTAAATTTCTTTCAATTATAATCACCATAACTTTCCAGTACACTCAACAGACTTATCCCCTTAATTTTTGCACTCTCTTTTATCCCCCCTTTTCCTTTATACAAAAAAACTATGCATGCTCTTTCCCCAAACACTAGGTTTCCCTTTCCCCTTCCCCCACATTTATTAAATAAATTTCACCAACCCACTCCAAAACTATATCCCCACCGCTTTTAAAATTTTATCTTTATCCCCTCAAACCCGGGTGCCTTAAAACCCCTTTCATTTTACCTACTGCCTCACGAACTTCCCCCCCACTCAAACTGGCTTTTCCCCACTCCTCAAGATGTTATTTTTCCCCCTTTCCCTATACACGAAATCACAGCTTCCCTTCTTCATCAACTTTAACAATTTTTCAAAATATTCCTCCATCTTCCCCCTTCCTCTAACTCTCCCTTTAATAACTCTCCTCTCCTATTTTTAACTGACAAATCCATTTGTTCTCTAGCTTTTTAACTTGTTAATCTCACTCCAAAACTTTTTCTTTTTTTCAAAAAAATTTGTTGAAACTCTCCCCCACTCTCTCTTTTCTCTCTTTTGCCTCTTTTGCTTTTTTTTTTTGCTCCCTCCTTGCATCACTTTTTATTTGTAAAAACTTCTCAATGCAAATTTTTTCTCCCTTATACTCTTTTTACACATCATTCCCCCAATCGCCCCCTCTTCCCTCCTGCACCCATTTTCCCCTGAAAACCAAAAACTTCTCTGAACACTTTTTACACACTTTTTAAAAACCCTACCCCATACCTCTTCGCCCCATTGCCTATGCTCTATTACCATCATCCCCCAATAGCTGTTTATATCTTACCAACTGCCTCCTCTTTTAGTTTAAAACCTTCACCTCTCTCTTCCCTGATGCTTTATTCTCCTTGTACCCCATCTCCCTTTTTACTCTCAGTGTAGCTACAACTAGAAAGGATCTGAATACTGTGGCCCCTTAAAAAAATTTACATCCTGAAGCTACTAACAGTTTTTTATCACCAACATAATCCAACAAACAATGTCTTTTCCCCTACATCATATCGGTATACTTTTACTTCTTTTTTTTAAAAATTTGTTTTACCTTAACTAAACCCCTTTCTAAAAAAATTCAATCAAAGGGCCCCCATTATCATTTACACCTGAAACCCCAAACTTACCTACCAACCCTCTCTAAAAGTTTTTCCTCTTTAGCTTTCGGGTCCCTACCCAATTACTCTCCATTGGTTAAAAGCCCCTATACATTCCTTAACATCTCCCAATTTTTCCCTTTCCCTCTGCATTCCTCTTCCCGGTGCATACACGTTTATTATGCCCACTTCTCGCATCCAACCTTTATTAATCCACAAAATTCTTGAATTTACACATTTTCTCTTTTTTCCTTCCCAAAAACTGATCTTTTAAAATTTACTGCTACCCCCTTTCCTTTGCTTAACTCTCTCAGATACCCCCAGATTTAATCCCATTTATTTCCCCCCACTGAAACCTCCTCCCCCCTTTTCCCTTTGTTTCGCTTAACCAGGAATCCAACTTTTTTTCATTCATAACATCAGAAACTCTGTTTCTTGTCACCGCACTACATCCACGCACATTTAAGCACCCCATTTTATAAAGTTTTTTTCTTCTCTTTTTTAAAGAACATAAGAAAGGAGGAAACTGCAGGAGGCCTGCGGGCCCATATGGGAGGTCCTTTACAATTCCCCCCATAACAAAAATTTCCCCAAACCCAATTTTAAATGCCACCCAAGAAAAAAGCTCTGAGGGCAGCGCACTAAAAATCCCCCCCTCCCACTCATTTTTTACCCAACGAAAAAATTTGAAATACCCAAAGCCCCAGCCTCAAACCCAATTTGTAGATTTTTCCACCCCATCACTACCCTTTTTTCCAAAAATTTTTTTCCTATTCCTTTCTAAATCTAAACTTTTAAATTTAAACCCATTACTGCGGGTTCTCTCCTGGAGAACCCCTCAAGACCTTATTAATCCCCCCTTTTTAAATCCTATTTTCCCACTTATCCCACTTCGATCGGGTTTCCCCCCCTCTTCTTCGTCAAACAAGTGAATGTAATTTAAGAGTCTTTCAATCTTTCTTCTAAGAAATTTTCTAATGTAGGTTTTAAATTTAGTATCCAAAAGCTAATGTTTTCTATCGAATTTATGCCCATTTTTGTAATAGGAGACCAGAACGAGTGCATTCTGGTGAGGCCTTACAAAATTGATTTAAAACTGCAGTATGACCTCTGGACTTCTGTTGTTTACATTTCTTGATAAATCCCGTAATCTATTTGCCTTATTACTACGTTAGGCAAGCTGCCCTTGGTTTAAGGTTGTTCTCACCAAAAACCCCCAATCCTTTTCGCAATCTGTATGGAAAGTTTCTACATCTTTAATTTATAAATACGGGTTAGGGGCATCCCAAGTTCAGAACCTTGCATTTATCTACATTAAACTGCATCTCCCACTTTTTTTGAAAAGAATAGAGTTTGTTTAAATCCCCTAAAGTTTCATAACACTCGTTTGAATAAATTTATCCCCCATCTTTGTGTCATGGCAATTTGTCATACACTAGAAATTCCCTCTTAAAGATCATTGATATATTTATAAACAACAAGGGGCCCCAAGCTGACCCCTGTGGAACGCCACTTTTTACAGACCCCCACTCGGATTTAACCCCATTTAGGACACTTTTGCTTCCTGTCATGAGCCATGACCATACGAAGCATTTTCTCCCAATCCATGAGCTGCCCTTTCTTTAACAGTCTATGGTGCGGAAATCTATAAAAAGTTTACAAAAATCTAAGTAAAAAATACAAATTTTTTAAATTGTGGTCAACAGCCTAAAAAAGTTTTACTGAAAAAATTAAAAAATTTTATTTAAAAAGCCCGGCCTCTTGTGAATCCATGCTGATTCATTAAAAAGCATGCTTATCGAGATGGTTTTTTTAAAAATCCAGCAAAATTTTTGCCCTTAGAATTTGCCTACAATTGATCGGGCTTTTGGGGCGGTAATTTGACGGTAACGACTTGCCCCCCTTTTTTAAAAAATGGGATTACATTACCATTTCCACATATCAACACTACACCTTTTTTGAAGAGATAAAAAAAAAAATATTGTTAATGGTTCACAGAGTTCCATTTTGCATTCCTTGAACCCTGAAAAAACCTCATCCCCCGGGCGACTTATTTTGCTTCACTGTCTATCTGCTTCACAACCCACTCACAGTGACGCGATGTTACATAATTTATTTTTCTAGCCACTGAAAAATTAATCCCGGGAATATTGTTATGCTTCCTGTGTAAAAACTGGAGAAAAAATTTATTTAAAATCAAACCTTTCATTCTCTTTGTCAGTAAGGAAAATGTATACAGGAAAGGGGGTTCTAGCCCATTGCCCCCGGGGCATTTTAGTCGCCTCATACGACACGCAGGCTTACGGGGGGAAAGATTCTTTCCCCATTTCCCCCCAGGACAATAAAAAAATAAAAAAGAACAAGAGTATTTAAAAAAGGGAAAAAACCTAGATGTAGTATTATAAATTTATATGCATGTGCGTGTCTGTAAAGTGTGACCAAATTGTAAGTAGGAGTAGAAAGATTCCCTGTTATCTAGCGGTTTTGAGACGAAAAAAAACCACAATCCTACCATCATGCAAAACATTTACAGGTTTTTGTTTCACAGTCATCTGGCGGGGACGTAGAATTCCCTGGGTGGTTGCTGTCTCCCAACCTACTACAAACACTAAATAATAAAAATAATAATTCTGGCCTTAAAAAAGCATCAGCCTTAAATATCGAATTCGTTATAAGGGTAAACGAAATTTTTTTAATGAAATTTAGCGGGGGATGAAAGTTTTAAGTAAAAACCACAAGGGCGACAAGTATACATTTACACACATGAATTTCCACCGTCGCCGATTTTTTTTTTGAGCTTATTTTGAATGAATTCCCGACACAAAAATTTGAAGTTATCCAACCCCTTTCAAACCCCGGGAAGGGGTTCAAATCTTTGGCATAGGACACTGACCCTTGCAGTTATTTAGGTAGTTAGTTTTTCGTTACATGCACAAGTGTTGAAAATTTGAAGCCGAATGGAAAAACCGTTCTCAGCTTTTAGCTAAATAAAACAAAGCTTGAAAAAAAAAAAAAAAAAAAACAGACCTTCATTGGGTTTACCAAAAAATGGATAATTGACATTCGCAGTCATTACTAATTCAAATCCCCTAACAAATGCCACTTTAACATAACAGAAAAGGAATTCTCTAAATACCCAGAGGGACTCGAACCGAAAAGTACACCAGCCCATAAAATTGAAGCTGCTTAAATTTCCATTATCCTGTTAAAGTGATGAAGAGCGAAGGCAACTGACTGAGGCACTAGGAAATTACTCATTAAAGGAGTTTTTTAATTTTTTTCCAGGTTTTTTCAAAAAAAGGCACTTTGGAACCAACCAGGCCAAAAAAAAAAAAAAAAACCTTTTTTCCAATTAATTTTTAACACATTTATTTTTATATGAATATACAAAAAGACTTACAAAAATTTTGAAAAGACACTATAAATTTATTTATGGGTCAAAAAAATATTCTCCAATTTTTCACAAAAAAAAACATACCTAAAAAAAATTTTATTTTTTTTCCTTTTTCAGATTTGATCAAGTTTGTATAAATTTTCCCCCAAAGAAACCACAGCACAAAATCGATACAAAAGGTTTTTCCCCTTAAGATAAACCAGAAGTAGATAAGAAAAGTTTAAGCCATAAAAGAACATTCTGTAGTTATTACTTTTGAAACTGTTAATATTTTGGGAAATAAAAATTTATAAAGCTTAAAAGTAAATCAAATTTTTTCTTTTAAAAAAACCCATGAATGGTGAAATTTTTAAAATCCCAATCAAAAAAAATTTATTGCCGTAATTGATCTGATTCGAATTGGGGAAAAATTGCTTTTATTAAATGTAACAATTTTTTACTAACAGTAAATGAAAAAAAAAAATTATTATTTATAAAATTTTAAATAGAAAAGGGGAAATTTTGGGACACCGGGCCCGCAAAAAATGTCCCCTTCGATACCTACCACGTATACCACAAGTTACTCTAGACCTATTAATTAAATGAAATATACTTACACTAAAATACTGGTAAATTTTAAAAATTTGGGGACTGTATTTTTAAAAAAAATAAAGGGGTTTATATATAAAAAATTTTCATAACAAAGGAAAATAATCTTAAAATCATCACCAATTTGACGGGAAAATTTAAATGGATCATACTAAGAAATCACTCTAAAAATCTTTTGAAAATAATGGTGGCCAAAATTTACCCCCAAATCTAGAGAGGTTATCTGAGGTTCCTGGGCTGTCTTGCATCGCGTATCTCAAGTTATCGGGAATGACATCCACCAATTTCGCCTCCTATTTGAAGGTGTCAACACAATTTTAACCTCTAGAGCACAAAAAATTCTTCCTTAAAACCCAAAACGTTTGTACAAAATTAAAAAACCCGGGGCGATGCCTTCCCCCAGACGCAGGTTTCCGTTTTCTATAAAATAAATTTTATTAAAAACGAAAGGCCATCTTTTTACAATAAATACTGAATTTCTAAAAAATATATAAAGTATTTTCCACACTGGGGCCCAGGGGGAGGTCTTTTTGCAAAACGACTCAAATTGCGGATTTGGGCAACGGGGAGGCCCTGGGTACAATGGATCTGGATCCCACACGGCGACATATTAACAAATTTAATCCCCCCCTTTTTACACTTTGCCGTCCTTGTGGAACCAAAATTTTCCCTAATACTTTTAAAAGGTTCTTGTCCCCCACCATGCATTACATTTTAGGGGAATTTAGCACAATTAAATTTGTTAGATGTTTGGTTTTGGGGGCAGAAAGATAGGGTGTTTAGCATAATCCCCCCCCAATTTCAGCATTTTGAAACCTACCCGCACCTAATTACACTTTTCTTAAATACAGCCCCAATTTCTCTATTATGGAACCTTTACAATTTTTCTTTCCATCACCTTTAATCTCATTTCCCTAGATTCCCCCCTGTACCCCCTTTACCCCTATTCAAGAGGAAAACTTTAGAAATTTTCTCTTGTTGAGAAAATTTTAAAAACCAACTTTTAATTGATTTTTTGGGGAAAGAAAAAATCTATTTTTACAAGCAAAAGGGGGGACAAACTATTGAGCGGGGGCCAGTAATTTCAACAGGAGCAATAAACGCCTTTTGTCAGGCCCAAAAAAATTTATTTACCCAAACCAAACCGGGCCTTTAAACCTGATACAGATTTACAAATTTTTGCATAAGGTAATCCTCGAGACAAGAAAAAAGCTGGATTCTCCTCACCAGGTAATTTATTTAAAAGGGTTTCATAGCGACCCAAAAAAAAAATACTTCCTTGCGTCTGATTAATTTCAGCGACCTGTTTTGTACGTACAAAAAATTTTTCTGTTTTTTTATAACCATTGTAAGGGAACCCCTTATCAACCAAATTTCAGTGTCGCTATATTTTTTCTCCTGCAACTTTTTTCTTTTTATAAACTAAATTTTACACCTACATAAATGGCTGTTAATTTCCCAAAGAGGTAAGGTATGTGATTTAATTGAGAACTTTAGCCTTAGACATAACAAGAGAGATAACACTTTACCCTTTAAGAAGCAACTGCCATATGCCAATTTTAACATCACAAAAAATTGGAGTACATTTTTCCCATTTGGATTGGAAACCGGTGGGGAACTCCAAAATTGGAAATTTTTTCATAATCACCCAAATTTTAAACATCCCCCCCTGTTAATGAATTCTCGGAAAAAAATTTCTCCCCCGCACTTTAAAAATTTTTCCCTGTTTCCTAATTAAATTTTTCCCCCTTATAGTAAGGGGGGACAATGAACCCATGGATCAAAAATTTGGAAATTTTAGCAAGCAAACTGTAATTAAAAAGTTTTTAACTTAACAAATTCCCCTTTATACCCAATTTAAACCCAATACATTTTCTAATTTTGGCACTTCATCTCCAGGGTAATCTTTACTTATTTTTTTCCTTCAATTTGGACGAAATTTCTATTTCATTTTTCCAGAGGAAATTTGCACTTTGCATTATTTTTTTTAGCCCTGCATAAGTCATAAACGTTCCTTTCAGTTTACTCACACCCCGGAAATTTCCCATAAAATTGTTTTGCTCATTTCTTAACTCAATGGACTTCCCATCATTTAAGGGGTGCATTTACGTCGCTTGAAGCAGGGAAAGGACTGGGTACACCAAAAAATACGCTCCTAAGCAAGGTTTTCAAGGGCTAAGTGGTCAATAAATTCTCAAGCCATAAGAAAAGGGGACAATCCCTACCCCTTTTTAAACCCCCTTAGGGAAAACTTTACTTATGCACCATAAAAACATAGTGCTTCACCTGAAATTTAATAAGATATCCCTAATTTTTCCCTCAAAAACGGGCCTGTCATCAAACTTTATTTAAAAAAGGGACATTTTTGTTACCCTGGCATTACAATTAAAAACAATTCCAGAGGATGGTCTTAGAAACCTTCTTCACCCGGATGTACAAATATGCCTAAATTTTGGCTTTTCAGGAGTACCCCTTCTATAAATTTTTAATTAACTGCTCACAATTATATCATTTTAGGCAGTTAACATTTTTGGGTCTTCTCAGTTCGCGGAGCGAGCCTTTAACGTCCAATGCCAAAACTGTAATTATGGGCAATTTAGATGTTTAGTCTCCGCCAAAGTGTACCCAGTATTGTCCAGATTCAAATTTTACATCTTTCCCGGTATTGTTTCGAGAAAAAAAAAACGTCTTGACTTTCTTCATTTTTAAATTTTTTCCATGCGCTAATTCCCACAATTTATGCACGGTCAAACCATCCCCTTATGGAAAAATTTAACTGGGGTCGACTTCATGAGTAAGACACACAGTTTTGGGATTGTAGTTTCCTCTAGTCATGATTATTATTACGAGGAATCCTACCCTACATTAATGGCCTCCTGCAGTCTTCAAAAGGGGACACCACATTTCTTTCCATACCCTTACAAAGGGGCATAAAGTCCCTACCCATCAAAAAATTTATTGGGCCTACAGAACATCATTTAAACCCGAAATGCTAAAATTTAAATTTTTGAAAGTCTTTTTGTAGCTTTAAATAAGCCCTACTGTAGATATTTTCCTGGGAAATCCCATCAAAATTTCTGCATTAAAACGTTTTTGTCATTTCCCAACTGACAGTTACATAAAAATGTCAAAAAGTGAGCCCTTTTTATCCGAGAGAAAACCAGATAATTTTAAAAATTTGTGGGATCTCCCATCTGTATTTTATACCCTCAAGACATTTAGTTTTTTGAAAATACGGGGGGATCCCGGTCCCCAAAATGCAGTTACATTTTTTGATTTATGCCTTTTTATCATCAATTTTTACCTGTAACACAGGTAAGGGTACTTAGCAAACCCTCATTTTTTAACAATTTGCACAATTTTTTTCATTACTCTGTTGGTCAATTGTCAACTTATCATATTATCAACATTGTCATATAGACCCTTACAATGTATATGGTGTCTTCCTTTGGGGACTTTATAACAGAAGTTTAATTGGCATAAAAATCCCATACATTGGATTACCCCAAACTCGATACATTGTCAATTCCTCCAACTTTCAACTTTTTCATTCCCTGAATTTATGCATTTCAATTTTTAGATAAAAAAGTACCCCTTTCAGAAAAGCAATCTCTTTTCTTTGCTTGTTTCTTATTTAAAGAGCACTCTTAGGAGGGTACTTATTCTTCTTACCTTTTGGAGATCAAAATTTTTTTCGATTTTTTGCTACTTGATATGCACCTATGCAACTCTTTTTTGGAAAAAGAATTTTTTATTATTACATTGGGAAAAATTTCTCCCTTTGTGAAACTTGACAGATACCCCAGAGTTATTATGTGTTGATCTTTAAAAAGATTGGTTTCGGTCGCAAAATGCACAATTAAATTTTTGTAGCCTAGCTTATTTCCTCCAGACCAAAATAACCTTTTGAATTTTTTTGAGAAACATTCAAGTGTTTTTCAGTTTAATTTATTCTTTACTATGCACTCAATAACCCCGTCTGATTCCTTCAGATTTATTTATTACTTAAAAATTTGGGGTGCCTCCAGTTTAACTCTAAACTGCTGTAAACCTTTTAAGTGTGATCTGGGGAATTTTTTAAAATTTAAAAAATGAATTCACTAGATCCAAACCCAAAATTTGGTTCTATATTACCTAAGTGACCCTTTAACAAGTCAACTGCTTCCTTGTAAGAGTCATCTACATTGGGAAAGGCGTATGAGTATTAGCATCCCTCTTTCCTGTCCTTTGTGGGAAAATAATTTAGTTCCCCAGGCTGGTCATCCCCGTCTGCACAGCTGCTTTTTAAAAAATTTACCAAAATCCCCCAATTTTTCTAGGGATTAAAACAGGGAAACAAATTCTTGGATTTTGGCAAAGACTATTATTTGCTGGGGCAACTGTTAAATGTCTGGTTTACACTTTTAATTTATTCAAAGGGCCGTTTTACAAAAAGAATTTTTCCAAAATTTATAAAACTGATTAATCATGAACTATTTCAGTCTATCTACACATTTTTTCAATAAATCCCTTCATATTTGTTTTAATATAATTTGTATGAATCAATTTTTTCCCCCAAAACATCTAAATAAATTTTAAAATCATCATATTCACAGTTCCTTGATTCATTAATTCCAAGACTTTTTATAAGCTTTTGGGTTTCATGAACTTTTCTAGCCCGGCTGAGCTTTCTTTACTCTATATTTCCCTATTTTGTCTTCTAATTAATTTCCTCTTTTCAGCATAACAATTTATTAAATTCAATTAAAATAACAGATTAAAACTTAAAACCTGAACAAATTCCCTTGAATAAATCCTAGCATTTTACTTTTGCAATTCATGTATAATATAAATTTTAAATGACTTAATACAAAAATTTCTCATCAAAATTAAAATTTTACAAATTAAAAAATCCTTGCCAAATTTGGGAGCCAAAATTTTTATTAAACAATATAATTTTATCCCCAAATTTTCTTATCAATTAAAAACATACCGTATAAACTTTTGGGCCCGAATTGTTTTATCAAATTTTTATTATACAAATTAATATAAAAATTAGCCAACTTGAGCTTAGCTTACAAAATTAATATTGTAATTATTTAATCCACACCATTTAAATAAATTTGTGAATTAACATCCCCCCCTTCGTCATTTACATTAAATTTTTAAGTAATTAAAATAAATTTAAAGACTTCACTAATTACCTCCGGCAAAAAGGACCCAAAGGGCAAAATTAAAAGTGGAAAAAGCATTTATCTGAATGTAACTAATTTTTTACATAACAGTAAATGATAAAAAGAAATTATTTTTATCAATGTTACATAGACAAGTAGGAATTTGGGACCCAGGTCCAAAAAATGTCCCCCCTTGTACCTACCACTGTCAAACCCCCTTGCTTGGACCTATTAATTAAAAAGAAATTAATACACCAGGAATACTGGGAAAAATATAAATTTTGGGGCTGTAATTAAAAAATAAAAATGGGTTTTATATATACACAATTAATAAAAGAAGAAAAAATCTAATATCACTCACCAATTTAACTGGAGATTAAAGTGTACCAACCAGAAATCCCCACTTAACTAAAACATGAAAATAATTGGCCATAATTACACACAAATTAGAGAGTTTTCTGAGGTTCCGGAGCTGTTTGCCCCTCGTCTGATATCTCAAGTTATGCAGGAATGCACATCCAACAATTTTTGCCTCCTATTTTAGAGGGGTCAACACAATTTTAACCTCTAAGCACGAAAAATTCTTCCCCTTTCACCACTTTGTACAAAATTAAAAACAAGATGGCATGACCTTGCCCAGACGCAGGGTTTCCGTTTCTATACATAAATATATTAAATCATATGACCATCTATTTACAATAAATACTAATTTCTGGGAAAAAATTTTAAAGTATTTTCCACACGAATGATACCAAGCTTTTCAAAAAATTCATAAATTTTTAAATTGGGGACCAACTCGGATCAAAATTTGAGATCCTTCTTATAGAATACATCATCAATAATATTTTTAAGCCGTCACAAAGCATTTTTTTCTTATGAATATGATATCATCTTTATTTAATAAAAAAAGGAAATTTTGGAATTTTTACCACCTAAAACAAAATAATCTTTGGGACAGGAGGTCACATCAGTGGGGGGAAAATTTTTAATCCAATTTAAAAAAAGAGTGCCCTTAGGCCAAAATCCCCGGTTCAATGATTTTTTCCTTAACTATTTTACTCATTTAAAAAATTTACTGGGTCATAAAAAAAACTTAATGGGCACTATTTAACCCTAAGTTGCTAACCTGTAAATACGAAGCCGTTTAAAAAGTTAAAGCGAAATATTTTACGTGATTTAAGGGAATAATAAAATCACAAAAATTTACTCACAAAAAAGTCAAAACATCACAAAGATCTTTAATATACTCTTGCTGTTGTTCACTTGGAGGGCACTTACTTTGAACTTGAAAAATAAGTTGCTAATGGTGTGGGGGGTGTAAGTTACCTGACTAGCTTTGTTTCTAGCGGATGACGTGTCTGACCCCACTAGTCAGGCTTAAGCCGGGGGGAATTGGGGCTAGCTCGCATAGGCCATTAGGGGCCCGTTTCATGTTCCTCCTTTTTTATGTACTTTTCTTGCGGAACCATTTCCCGAGGCTGAGAAAGGGGTTTTAACATCTTTTGGTAATAGGGGTCCCGCGTATGCCCAATTGCTCCCGAAAACAGCCCAAGTTCCCTACACAATCATTGAGTTTTCCCAAAATTTAAAAGTAAAGTTTTAAAGAAGAAAAAAAAGAAAAAAGGGAAGAATAATTTTGGGAATCTTGGGGAAACCTACTTTTCCTTTCCCTCCTTTAATTTGGGGTGCTGTCTCGTGGGGCAAGTATTCAAAACCTATATATAATCTTAATTTCCTTTTGTAGCCTTACCACACCTCGATAAAATTTTATTTCCCCTTTTTTTACCACATGTTTAATGGGGGGAATACCTGGAGAGGGTTTCAGGGATCAACGCCCGCACGGCCCTGTCGTGATCGGGTATTCCTTCGGCTCCACTTTTTTCCTTAATTTACAGCTGCCATCTCTTGCCGTCCCTGTTGCCCATACTAAATGATCGCATACTTGGTAATTTAACACTGGAGATAGCAGAAGTCCACAGGAAATTTGAGGTGGTCAGTCCCTCTAACCGCGTCCATTTTTTCATGTTAGATTCTACTGAAATTCGACTGGTGAAACCCAAATTTGAAGTAAACGTTTCATTTACAAATCTTCTTCAACAAGCCAAAATGAAAATGATGATCAAATTTTTACTGGGTTCCTGGATAGAATGCCGAGTTTTTTACGTCTTTGGTAAGCCCAGGAGTTTTTCTGGACTTGGGCTGTCGGAAGAAGCCATCAGATTTTCTTTTTCCCTTTATAAGTTTGTCTCAGTATTCGTGGACTTTCTGCAGGAAAACCCGGTGTGCCTGAGAGAAGTGGTTATAGAATTTGCTATTGTGTGCATGTGTGTGTGTGCGTGTTGTGTGTGTGTGTGTGGTGTGTGTTTGTGTGTGTTGTGTGTGTGTGTGTGTGTGTGTGTGTGTGTGTGTTGTATGCGTATGTGTGTGTGTGTGTGCATGTGTGTGTGGTGTGTAGATGTAGAAAGGAAGTTGAGTACTTTATTGTTGTAGTCAATGGGGATGAGGATTGTTAATCCTCTTATGTCAATGGGAGTAATGATGTCGGCTTTTCTGGCCATGACTGTCAGCTTGATTGTATCTTCTAGGGATAACTGAGTTGGACGAGCCAATATGATGACCGAATAAAGCCATGAATTTTGTCCTTCATAAAAGCTGGATGATTTCTAGGTAATGATATCGAGGTGTGGTGTTGCTTGTGAAAACCTGTAAGTGAATTTCAGGCCAAGGTTAGCGCCCATGTCTCAGTGGGGCTTTACCCTAAGAAAAAAACAAAATGTCTGATTTAAGGGATAGTTTTAATTTTTTTATGAATGTTATTAATAATAATTTTCCTGAGAATAATCTCAATGAACGCCTATCATAATGACTCAGGAAAATCGTAATAACACGATTGTAAACAAACCAGGGTACTGGTGGGGTTAGAACTCATGGAAAGTCGTAAACTCAGGCCAGTGAGTAAGCCATGATTTTTAAACCCCACCCTGCCGTGGTTTGAATGGTTATCGGATGCAGGCATCACATAAAGGGCGGCGGAGCTGGGGGAAAGGGTTTGAAAAAACGGGGGAGAAGTTGTCAGTGTCGCACAAATTGCGTCACTTCGGACAAAAAATTTTAAAAAAATCTAAGAAATTCGGAGAAAGAAATACGTTTTCAGTGAAAATCTCTTTGCAGTCCACTGAATAATTAAGTAAAATTTTGAAAGTTTTATTCGTTTGATATATACAACACACAGGAATGTACTATATTGCTGCATGATACTTGTATGGTTTGGGCGTTGAGATACAGTGAATGTTGGTGGAGAAAGGTCACACACACACATGCTTCCACCTAAAAAAAATTATTTAAGTCCGTTAGAGTGTGTAAACACAAGCAACTTCTCGCTTCTTCTCACTTTAAATCTAGTTGTTTCCCTTAAATCTTTCAGAATAACAGATCCGCTCCGACAGAAATAATTACAAGTTGATTTATATTTTGTTTTGGTGAGAGGAAGCGACATGTTGCTTGTGTTTACATTTTTCTAAACAGACTTCAAAGAATATTTTAAGTGGAAGCAGGTGTGTGTGTGACCTTTTTTCCACCACCACTCTGCTTGATTCAGTTTTGCTTCTACTAGTGGGCCTTTCCCTTTTCTGTGTTTCATGTTTTTTTTTTTGCGCCTCAAACCTTTGACAGTAATAAGTCTCCATTTTCATACTTTTGCTTCACATTGCTCAAGACGGTGAAGGTAAACTCTGAAGGTGAGGGACTGACCACCACTTAAATGACTACTTTCAGGGTGTTGGACTGGGTTATTCATCTGTATATGCTTACTGCTTCTGCTGTTTCCTCTGTATTCGACTGAAGAAAACTTACTTGTAAGCGAAACTTTTCGACAATATGAATACCAGAGTCTAAAATCACTTTTTCTCCTATGTGTTTGCATTTTTCTAAAGACTAGTGGACTGAACACATCGTTTCCAGGCTGAGGGACTGATTACTCAAATCCCATCTTCCACCACTTTTTCTGTAAAGGTTTGAAGAAACACTGGCTGGCGAAACGTTTTCCCCAATATTTTTTTAGGAAAAAATACGGTGGGATTAGTTTCTACCCCTTTTATTCTGCTTCCTCAAAGAGTGCAGTTGGGGAAAGGGACGGAAATGAGTGGTAAATACTCTCCGACCCGCTCCGTTCTTTCCGGG
>NW_026505410.1:0-43957 GCF_026875155.1 Cherax quadricarinatus
AAAGGGCTCAAAAAAACGATAGAGGGGGATGACAAAGATGATCCCATGTATCAGAAATCTTCCCTATGGGGAAATAGACTGAGGTCCTGAATCTGCACTCTCTCGAAAGACGTAGAATTGGGGGGAAATATGATCGAGGTGTATAAGGGGAAAACAGGAATAAATAAAGGGGTTTAAAATAGCGTGCTGAAAATTTCCAGCCAAGACAGGACTCGCAGCAATGGTTTCAAGTTGGAAAAATTCAGATTCAGGAAGGAAATAGGAAAGAAATGTTTGGTAATAGAGTTGTGGATGAGTGGAACAAACTCCCGAGTACAGTTATTCAGGCTAAAACGTGTGTAGTTTTAAAAATGGGTTAGATAAATACATGAGTGGGTGTGGGTGGGTGTGAGTTGGACCTGACTAGCTTGTGCTGCTGGGTCTGGTGCTGTGCTTATCCTTGAGTGGAGGTGCCAGACTGGTGGTCATTGGGGCTAATGGGGGGGGTCTTTGGTCTAATCCAGTGTGGGACATCGACCTGCTCTGCAGGTCAGTGGGCTTGTTGCATGTTCCTTTTTTCTTATGTTCTTAGTTCTTATAGAAAAAAGGCATTGTGAGCATACATATCAAAATGGAGAAAGGGGGTCAATAGCAAGTGGCCCTTATAAAAGTCATATTGACTATGTCTCTAAATACCACAACAATGTCTATTTACCTGACTTTCCATCACCTTGCAAACTGCACTGGAAAGAGCAATTGGACCCTAGGGGGAGGCATCATGTCTCAAAGTACCTGGTTCATAAAAAGGTAGAACAATGGCAGATTTGTACAACTGGGAAAAAACTCTGTATGCTGGAGCATACAAAATGAATGCCATGAGGCTGAACTGCCTATGAACGGCAAGTGGAAAGTGTTGACTCTAGTTCCAGAAGTGAAAAAGGCACATTAAAAGAACTTCTTCTCTGCTAGAGTTAAAGTCAAAGGCTCAATCTCTGGCAGATTTGGGAACGAGGGGTTAGATGGAGCCCCTGAGAGATACAGGCAAGATGATTACCATTTTCGATGGCAACTTCAAAAGGGTTCGCTACAATGACACCGGGGAAAGCAAAGAACAGAAGTCGGTCTAGAGAGTATTTGCCACTCAGTTTGCATACTTTCTTCCAGACTGCACTTTACAGAGGAAGCCAAACTGAAAGGTAGAAAATATCCTGCCAACAAGTGTGTTTGGCGCGTGACCACTCCGCATGCCCTTTAAATCAAGGAGTCACTCTGTGGTTCTGTTGTAATGATATCTGCCCCATGCAGCATGTTTCAAACATACTGCATAAACAAAAGCAGGAGACGACCAAGGCACACATTTCTGAGAATGCCTGCCCAAGGTTTGGGGTACAGAATGTGAAGCCACAGTTAAAATGGAGGTTGAGAACACGTGTAACAGCTCATCAATAGAGGACAAAGAAGGGTCCTCACTAAAAGCAGTTTGACGCGAGTGCAGGTTTCCCAATTTGCTCATCCCAAAATTGCCAGAGTAGGCTTCAAGGAGGTAGGAATACAAATGGGAAGCAAGAAGGATTGGAAAAAATGATTGCTTACATGTAAATCTGGGGTACAGACTAGGGCAAGTCTAGTGCAGTTATTGAAGAGCAAACTGAGAGACTGATGCAAGAGAGAGAGAGAGAGTACAAGGATCAAAATGGGAGGGGGATTACAGCACCCATATTAAAAACATTGAGGGGAAGAGAAGTGAAAAGAGACTCTAAATGAATACTGTGATAGTCACTGTGAGAACCCCCTCCCCAGAGAAAATGGTGAGCATAAAATCGCCTAATAATAAAAGTGGCAGTAATGATAAAACAAGAAAAGCAACATCTGGATAGAAAATGCCCAAGGAGAGACACACAAAGAACAGATCATATACAACTTTTCTCAAGTAGATGTGTTGCTGTAGTGAAATGCACTTTCATTAAAGATTCCATTTTGAAAAGGATCTGATTAATATAATAAAACAGCAGATCACAGAAGTTAATTTGGGGTTTTTGTAAACAAAAACAAACGGAAACTGGAGAGCAATTCCTGAATCTCACCCCGGGTTTCCCTTAAGGGCCCTTTTATATCCCCATTTCACAGGGATCAGCAGAGGTTTCACCAATTTAAGGCCAAGGCACTTGAAAAAAGTGCTCAATCCAGCACTTTGATGCTCGAGGTTGCTGTCCGAACTCACCAAATTTTCCAGTGAGTGCCTGCTGGCAGTGTCCCCAGAGTTCATTAGACTCACGTTCTCTGGTGCCTCATATGTGCCCTCCGGGAGAGAGGATGGAGAATCAGGTCCCCGCCTAGTCGCCAAGGCTGCATGTAAGAATGGTGAGTCAAGAGGCTCCAGCATTGCTCACATCAACTCAGCTCGGTTTTTGGTGCCAACAAGGCAGTAAAGGCAGATTGCTTCACAAATGAAAAGGCCTTGATCAAATAGTCTTTACTAATGCATCAACTTAGAAGGGAGCTGCCCTCCAAACACAACACTCACACACACACACCCATCCATACATATATTATATATATATATGACGTGCCGAACAGGCAGAACTTGCGATCTTTGGCTAAATAGTAACTCTATCTTGCCAATATAGGACAAGCGAAAATTTGTGTAAGCATAAATTCGCCAAAATCATTCTGAACCTAACGAAAAAAATATATTTCACTGCGTTTATTAGTATTAAATTACTATAAACAAATCTAACATATATTAAGTTGGGTTAGGTAAAATAAATTTACTTGTTATAATAAGGTTAGATTTAATTTTTCTAAGATTCTTTTTGGTGCAAAATTAAAAATTTTTACATTAACATAATGGAAAAAATATATCTTTAAAAAACGAACAAGAGAAAATTATAGAAAATATGACTTAAATTTAAATGATTCTCATCATTATCATCACACTGGCCGATTCCCACCAAGCAAGGCAGGGTGCCCGAAAAAGAAAAACTTTCACCATCCATTCCCTCATCACTGTCATGCATGAAGGGTGCTTACACTACAGTTTTTAACTGCAACATTAACACCCTCCTTCAGAGTGCAGGCCACTGTACTTCCCATCTGCCAGGACTCAATCTGGCCTGCCCGTTTCCCCCTGAACCCCTTCACAAATGTTACTTTGCTCACACTCTAACAGCACGTCAAGTATTAAAAAACCATTTGTCCTCCATTCACTCCCTATCAAACACGCTTACGCAGCCTGCTGGAAGTTCCAAGACCCTCGCACCAAAACCTCCTTACCCCTCCCTCCAACCTTTCTAGCTGACCCCTACCCCTCCTTCTTCCACTACAGACCGATACACTCTTGGAAGTCACTCAGTTTCGTTCCATCCTCTCTACATGTCCGAACCCCCTACAACAACCTTCCTCAGCCCACTGGACAATAGTTTAGGAAAACACGCACCTCCTCCTAACTTCCAAACTAACAATTCTCTGCATTATATTCACACTACACATTGCCCTCTGAACATGCATCTCCACAGCCCTCGCAGCCTCTCCTCGCTGCAACATTCACACCCATGCTTCACACCCATATAAGAGCATTGGTAAAACTAAACTCTCACACAATCCCCTCTTTGCCTCCAAGTCCAAATTCTTCTTTGTCTCCACAGACTCCTAAGTGCACCACACACCCTTTTTCCACATCCATCAATTCTATGATCCACCTCATCTTTCATAGACCCATCCGCTGACAACGTCCACTCCAAATATCTGAATACGTTCACCTCCTCATACACTCTCCCTCCAATCTGATATAAAAATCTTCATCAACCTAATCTTTTTTGTTATCATCATAACCTACTCTTTCCTGTATTCACTTTTTAATTCTTCTTTTGCACACCCTATACAAATTCATCCACCAATCTCTGCAACTTCACTTCCGAATCTCCAAGAGCACAGTGTCATCAGCAAAGAGCAACTGTGACAACTCCGCTTTATGTGTGATTCTATATCTTTAACTCCACGCCTCTTGCCAAGACCCTCGCATTTACTTCCTTACAACCCCACCTTAAATATAAAAAACAACCACGGTGACCATCACACATCCTTGTCCTTAAGCCTACTTTTACTGGGAAAATAATTCCCTCTTTACCTACATACTCAAACTGAGCCTCACTATCCACGTAAAAACTCTTCACTGCTTTCAGTGACTACCTCCTACACCATACACATGCAACATCGGCCACAACTGCCCCCATCCACCCTGTCATAACGCTCTTTTTCCAAATCCATAAATCCACAAAGACCTCTTTAGCTATCTAAATACTCGTTTCACTTATATGTTTCACTGTAAACACCTTGTCCACACGCCCCCTACCTTCACAAATCCTCCTTGTTCATCTGCTATCCTATTCTCCGACTTACTCTTAATTCTTTCAATAAATAACTCTACCATTACACGTTACCAGGTATACTCAACAGACTTATCCCCCTTAATTTTTAGTCACTCCTTTTGTCCCCTTTGCCTCATACAAGGAACTATGCATGATTTCTGCCAACTCCCTAGATACATTACCTCTTCCATACATTTATAAAATAATTGCACCAACCACTCCAAAACTATATCCCCCCCCTGCTTTTAAAACATTTCCTATCTTTATCCCATCAATCCCGGTGCTTACCCCTTCATTTTACCTACTGCCTCACGAACTTCCGCCACACTCACAACTGCTCGTCCTCACTCTACAAGGATGTTAATTCCTCCTTGCCCTATAACACAAATTACAGCTTCCCTATCTTCATTAACGTTTAACAATTCCTCAAAATATTCCCTCCAGTTTTCCAATACCTCTAACTCTCCATTTAATAACTCTCCTCTCCCTATTTTTTAACTGACAAATCCCTTTGTTCTCTAGGCTTCCTTAACTTGTTTAATCTCACTCAAAAATTTTATTTTATTTTCAACCAAAATTTGTTGATACATCTCCCTAATCTCCCATTTGCTCTCTTTTTTACAATTTGCTTCACCACTCTCTTAACCTCGTCTCTTTTCTCCATATACTCTTCCCTCCTTGCATCATTTCTACTTTGTAAAAACTTCTCATATTCTAACTTTCTCCCTTACTACGCTCTTTACATCATCATTCCCCCAATCGCTCCCTCTTCCCTCCCGCACCCACTTTCCTGTAACCCCACAAACCTTCTGCTGAAACACTCCAACACTACATTTTTAACCTACCCCATACCTCCTTCAACCCCATTGCCATGCCGGCTCGCAATTAGCCCATCTATCCTCCATAGATGCTGTTTCAATCTTACCCTAACTCCTCCTCTTTTAGTTTATAAACATTCACTCTCTCTTCCCTGATGCTCTATTCTCCTTGTATCCCATCTACCTTTTTACTCTCGTGTAGCTACAACAAAATAAAGTGATCTGATATATCTGTGGCCTTGGCCCCTCTATAAACATGTACATCTGAAGTCTACTCACAGTCTTATCTACCAATACATTAATCCAACAAACTACTGTCATTTCGCACCTACATCATATCTTTGTATAACTTATTTATCCTCTTTTTCTTAAAATATTTATGCCAATAACCTAAACCCTTTCTATACAAGTTCAATCAAAGGCTCACCATTATCAATCATTTACATCTGACACCCCAAACTACCTAAACCTATCCACACCCTCTCTAAAAGTTTCTCGTACTTTAGCATTCAGTCCCCTAACCACAATTAACTCTCATCACTTGGTTCAAAGGCTCCTATACATTCACTTAACACCTCCAAAAATCTCTCCCTCTTCTCTACATTCCTCTCTTCTCCAGGTGCATACACGCTTATTATGACCCACTTTTTCGCATCCAACCTTAACTTTAATACCACATAATTCCTTGAATTTACACATTCATATTCTCTCTTCTCCTTCCATACTGACCTTCAACATTACTGCTACCCCTCCTTTATCTAATTGACCAGTTTTACATATTCGCACCGACATTATATATATATATATATATATTATATATATATAATATATATATAAATATATATATAATATTAAATATATCTATATATATATATATATATAAATATAATAAAATAATAATATATATATATATATATATTATATATATATATATATATATATATATATAAAAAATATATATTTCGTGCCGAATGAAAAACTGGTCCAATTAGCAAGAACTCATTTAAAATTAAGTCTTTCGAAAATTTTTCTCTTATACGTTTAAAGATAAATTTTTTTTCATTAATGTGATGCAAAAATTTTATAATTTGCACCAAAAGGACTTATGAAAACTTACCTAACCATATAATAGCAAAAATAATTTATTTTAAGCCTAACCCAACTAAATATATTTTATATTGTTTACAATAATTTAATACTAACAAACACAGTGAAATATATTTTTTTCGTTAGTTACAGATGATTTTGGCGAAATTATGCATACACAAATTTTTTCACTTGTCCTATATGTCAAGATAAGCATTGCTATTTAAGCCAAGTCGCAAGTTCTGCTTATTCGGCACTACATATATATACAGTGGGAGTTGTTCACAGTGCTCTTTGCTGATGACACTGTGCTCTTGGGAGATTCTGAAGAGAGTTTGCAGAGATAGGATTGGTTGATGAAATTTGTAGTTTATGTAAAAGAATAAAATTAAAGTGAAAAAGAAAGAGTAAAGGTTATAAGGATAAAAAAAAGATTAGGTGATGAAAGATGGATATCAGATTGGAGGGAGAGAGAAGAGGAGGTGAATATTCAGATATTTTGGAGTGGACGTGTCAGGCGATGGATCTATTGAAAGAGAGTGAATCATAGACTTGAGTGGAAAAGGGTTAACGGTGCACTTAGGAGTCTGTGGATACATAGAACTTTCTCCTTGGAGGCAAAGAAGGGAATGTATAGAGTATAGTTTTTTAAGACGCTCTTATATGGGCTTGAAGCATGGGTGATGAATGTATGCAGCGAGGGAGAAGACTGGATGAAGTGGAGATGTCATGTCAGGGGCAATGTTTGGTGTGAATATAATGCAGAGAAATTCCGTAGTTTGGAAGTTAGAAGAGGTGCAGTATTGCCAAAACTGTTGTCCCATAGTGCTGAGGAAGGGTTGTTGAGTGGTTGGACAAGTAGAGAGAATGGAGCGAAACAGAATGACTCAAGAGTGTAATCAGTCTGGTAGTGGAAGGAAGGAGGGTAGGGGTCCGGGCCCAGGAAAGGTTGGAGGGAGGAGGTAAAGGGAGGTTTTTGTGTGCAGGGGCAATGGACTTCCAGCGTGTCATGCGTGAGCATGTTTGACAGGAGTGAATGGAGACAAATGGTTTTTAATACTTGTTTGTGCTGTTGGATGTGAGCAAAGTAACATTTATGAGGGATTCGGGGAAACCGGCAGGCCGACTCTTGAGTACTGGAGATGGGAAGTAGTGTCCTGCCTTCTGAAGAGGGTGTTAGTGTTGCAGTTTTAAAAACTGATAGTGTAAAGCACCCTTTCGGCAGACAGTGGATGAGTGAGTGATGGTGAAAGTTTTTTCTTTTTTCGGGCCACCTGCCTTGGTGAACCGGCCATGTCTGCTAATAATATAATATATATATATATATATATATATATATATATATTATATATAATATATATATAATATATATGTATATATATGGCAATAAACCTTGGTAATAAATACAGACAATTTGGTTGTAGAAAGACACGTAAGCAAATACGATGACATATTTTATTAGAGAACGTTTTCGGTCCTGGTACCTGATCACTTCATACATACTTAGGTAGAAAGACATATAATAGGGGAGAGTGAGGTGGATGACGCATTGTGACCTGAAGAATGTCATGTTGTGATAGGATGGGTAAGACGATGAAATAGTGACTCCTTGTTGTTGGGCTGGTGGAGCTAAGTATCTGTATGCCTAATGTTTTTGAAACTTTGTGGTTTCCAGTGTTACGTTCTATAGTGTCCGGTGACGGCGATTTTGAGACTCTAGCCACCGACGGCGTCTGAGGTCTGGTTCGGTCAGAACGAGTTTGTGCCTCATTCCAGTTCATCAAGCCCTTGAAGTCTCTGTGGAGGACACAGGCGTACCTGACATCGTCTCTGTTATAGCATTTTCGAAGCTCCATTCAGGCGGACTGCACCCAGATCTTTGCCTGTCACGCCCTACATTTTTCCTTGGGACAGAATCCCGGGGATAGTGTAGACGCCTCAGTAGAAGTAAGAGGTGTGGGGCAGCGTTTCGTATTTGAGGTCTTTTGATAAATATGTGTTTATTGTGGAAACGTAGATGTTACACTAGCAAGCGCCCGGCGAGTAATCGTGCAACATCACCACATTGGGAGCACTATAACTGCTTAGAGGGCTGTTCATGGACCGGTTTGTTGATGAAGCTTTGTCCTTGAGTCTGCATCTCGATGAAGAAAGAGAGAAAACCGAGACGTGTAAAGGCTGTGTTAAGTAATACATTCTTCTTCAAAAAAAGAAGGCTGGAGATGCGAAGAGCTCTTTTTCAAGAAGAAGCCAATGAGGAACTCCTCTCTTAGTGCGGGTGTCTGGTGTTAATACAAGTGTATAAGATCGTCCTTGTTGGTAGGATTTCTATACACTTTGAAAGAAGTTTGTCACTGTCGGGAGATCTGCACAGAAGAACGACGATAAGTAGGTGCGAAGAGGAAATAGAAAGAGTAAGGATGCGAATTTTCCTAGGGACTGAAAAAAAAGAAAAGAGGTAAGAGAGAAAAAAATAGAAGAATAGTGCCTGGATTGCTGCCATCTGTTTGGTCATGTCCCAAAGATATGCAGGGATTATTAAACTAGTGAACCACACTTGACATAAACTCAGAGAGATGTTTTTGGGTCTGCCCAAACGAGATACAACCTGTATGAGGAAATGACATTAATATAGAAAAGACAAGAACACCAATAAAACATCCTTACTTGAAAGACATGTCATCATGGTATGAACATCTGGGAAAACAAGATGGGTGGTATGGATTGGACTGTCTTGACAGTGCTCCTAGGGGGCTAGTGCGTCCTGGAGGACAGTGCTGAGGGTGCTAGTGTTGTCCTGGAGGAAAGTGCTCCAGACAGGGTCCAAGTGATGTCTTACAAGATAGCGCTCATGAGTATGAGTTGTTGTCCTAATGACACGAAGACAGCGTTATTCAGTCCAAAGAGGTTCAAAATGAGATACGCTGGTGATGGACCAAAATGGGATTATGCCACAGGAATATGTCGACGAACACTACCAGCAAACTGATGCTCCATACAGGGATAAAAGATATTGAGGAAACATAGGAAAAATAATGCACCAACAGTGCGAACGCAGCTACAGTAAATCCGAAAGCAAACAGAAGTACAATCTATGTACACATCTATCCTTGTGTATCTGTAGGCACGGGTATATCAGTAAAACATGGGACCTGCACCTTTGACCATCCCAATAAAAATGCCACACCCACATGGACAACAGGAAAGTGCAACTTCTCTTCTTGCCACTTATTTCACACAGAAATGTGTCACTCCTCAATCTATGAAAGAAAATGCTACAATGCATACTGAACCCAAATCACATCATCTAAAGGGGACCTAGAAGACACAGACCAAGCCAGACTAAAGGGAAACAAAAAAAGAGGAGCCCAAAAATTCTCCAGGGATAGAGGTTTTTTTAGGGCCAGTGAAGGGAAAAAACTGACAAGAAATGGGACTATAATCCTACACCACCTGAAACCACTTCTGGAGCAGAGTATCGGACAAAGGCCTTCTAACCCTAGAACAACAGATAATAGAGCCAAGCAAATAAAACACCCCTAATTCCAATTCCACCAATATGACATTTGTCTCTGCAAACAAACAGGGTCAAGGCCGTCCAAAAAAACAATCCAAAATTCCTTGCCGCCAAGTACTGCGCTCACAGAGATCTAATACAGTGTTTGCAGCCTTCACATAGACGACCCACATTCAGAACGATCATTATGACAACGAAATATGGATCCGCCAGGTTATAACCCTATTCCGATAGCGATCAGACTATACTAGCAGTCAACAGGTGGGAGGATGTGGCCAGTCATGTCCACAGAGATCGCTCATTTTGCACAGAACTACTAAACACCATCCAAATGATGTACAGAAGTTTTTTTGGCGGTAAAGATCCGAAAACCAAAACCTTTTCATTGTGGTAACTATACAAGCCACCAGAAGCAACTCCCAGCAATTCCAGGGGGCAGCTTGAGAAAAATGGACCCCTGTCTGGAAAATCTCCCAACTGCCCCAAACATCTTACACTAGAGATTTTCAACCTGAGAACACTAAAATAGGAGTGAATAAAGCAAACAATTTTTAGCAAGAACGCCCCGAGGCAGCTCCAATAAAATTCACACACACACGAACTATTAAATCTCTCGCAACAAAATTTGACCGTTAAACCAACAAATAGTAAAGCCTACAACCAAGAAAGTATCTGGACCTCATCTTCACTAACAGTGATGATCAAATACGTAAAAAAACTGGTATCAAAGACAATTCACTCAGATCACCACATAATGAGGTACAGACATGTATGCGCCGGGCTCCCGGACCAGCAAAAAGTGAATAGGTCCATGAAAGGTCTCTTCCGAAATTCAATTTCAATAACAAAAACATACAATGGGATCAAGTAAAACCAAGTCCATAAATAACAAGCTGGGAAGATAACACCTAAACTAACACGGATCTGAACATCTGCCATTCAAAAATTAATTTTGGTGCTTCTTGAGATCTGCTCAAGACACATTCCATTAAGGAACAGAAAGAGAAGGATTAAACTAGAAAGAGAGAACGTTCTCTTTACAGACGAAGCTGTTAGTCCTTGTGGCTTAGTCGCTTCTTTTTGATTAAATAATAATAATAACTACAGACGAAGGGCGAATGAGTCACAGAGCTGATTGATTGGGGTCAATATATCTGAAAATACGAAAGGGGAATCACTAGTCAATGAAATTGCAAATATCGAACTTAAGCTTGAAGTAATCTACATAGGAAACAAGAATCAAGGTAGAAATAAAAGGCACAAGGAAAATTGGAAAAAGAAAAAACATATTTCTTATCTTATAGCTAAATCTAAGGAAAATAACATCCAGAATGGGCCCCTGCTTAGCGGTAATCGGACATACATGATGAGCCTAAGAAATGAGTGAGATACTATATAGTCCCATATGACTCAGTGTTCAGCAAATCCACATGCACCACACTAAGGGTCGACAATCAATGAATCTATTATGAACGGAAACCCAACATGTTGGGGTCATTCCAAAACACTCGGATATTATTCAACTCCACAAGATTTGACGAGGCAGTTAAATGACACGCCCAAGCACTCTGCCCCAGGCCCAGACTCGTAGCATCTCCGTGTTTCTCAAGAATTGCTAGAAGTCCCTTATCACGTGCCTTCAGCATTTTATGGAGAAGGGAGCATTGATACAGGGGTCATCCAACACACTAAAAACAACATAGCTCCACCCCACACAGGTGGCAGTAAAGCAAATTGCAAAGAACTGACACACGCGATAGCACTAACATCCGCCATATCAAAAAAATCTTTGAGAAGGGTTCTAAGAAGCAAGAAACCAACCGCCTAGATCCCCAACAGTTACAGCAACCCAGGGCAACACGGGTTTAGAGCAGTCGCTCCCTGCCTGTCCCCGACTACTGACACTATGACAAGGGACCTAGGATGCTGTAGAGGATAAACAAAATACATATGTCAGAATCACAGACTTTGCAAAAGCTTTCGACAATTAGTGACCCATGGTGTAATAATGCCACACAAAATTTGTGATACAGGATACGGGAAAAGTTGATAGAAGGAGATCTACAACTTCCTGACAAAACAGAAACACGAAGAGATAATAGTAAACAGAGTAAAGTCCCGGCAGCCATGGTAAAAAGCTCTGGTTCCACAAGGGCGCACAGTACTTCGCTCCCATTCTATGTCCTCATCCCATTCTGACATAGACAAGAAGGTAAGCCAGTGCTTCCGTGTCTTCCTCTGCGGATGACTCTCCGTATCACCTTGGCAGAGACCTCCGCGCCTAAGACACAGCTAGACTCCAGGGGACATCAACCAATTCTTCGAATGCGATCGCCACTCAAACAATATGAGATCACGAGGAGAAAATTATCAACTACTCAGATATGGAAAGCTGAAGAAATAAAGAATGTGACAGGATATACCACAAAATTCTAACCAAACACTAGAGCAGAAAAGTAAAGTGATTCGAACCTGGGAAGTGAGAATGTCAGAGAATCTCGGCCTTCAAAGACCAATACAATGTACTACACCATCATCCACTAGAAGGAAATATGATAGGATGGATAATGAGAGCCTACAAAACTAAGGGATGCCAACCCATTAAGATTCTCATTCAAATTGGCTTGTGCTCTCATAGACTGGAATACTGCTGTACACTAATGGCCCTCTTCTAGGCTGGCAAACATTGCAGACGCTAGAAGTGTACAAAGACCTTTTCACTGCGCACATAAAGTGCAATAAGCCACACTCAACTACTGGGAACGGTTGAAGGTCCTGATCTATATTGCCCTAAATCCATGCGAGAGAATACAGAAATACTAACCACTTAGAGAAGGAGGTCTGGATAGAATGCGTACTGCACCTGCAACACTGAATCCTCGTACCAAAATAAAGCAAAAAGATCTCGCAGGGAGGAAAATGCAACATTCCCCCGAGCAGTGGTAGTCCACGAGTACACTGAGAGACTACACAATAAGTGTCTTCAGGGCACGAACAGTTCAAATACCTCCCACAAACATAATGGGGAACCATACACCCCTGGCTGTCTTCCAAGAAGCACTGGGACCAAGGCTTTGGTTCATACGTCAGCTTGCGTGCGGCTAGCAGTAATAACAGCTGGTGATCAAACCCTGATCCACCAAGAAGCCTGGTCCTCAGACCGGGCCGCGGGGCGTTGACTCCCGAAACCCTCTCCAGGTAACATGGGAGGAACCCATGGAAACAAGGTAGGATGATGGTATCTTGCACTTGTGCATACCGTAGGTTAGAGAATGGGTGGGTGGGAAGGGGCTGAGATTCAAACATTATTATTGTGAAGGTGGCGGTAGGTACTCCGCCAGAGCAAGGTAGTTTAGGGAGAGGCGTCCTGGACAGAGTTGGGACGTGGCCTGGGAGTTGCTTTCTAGTGTTCGCCAGTTTCTTTAATCCAAAATTCGTTTTGGAATTGTAGATTTCCTGATAGGGTACTAGGGGAAATCAGCGTGGATGTTTCCTTAACAAAGTGCACTCTTGTGATTGCTCTTGTTTTTTTTTTGGGGGGATGTACCTGAAATCAATACTCACCAGAGCACTACTGCAGACAGTTTTTATTGCCGTTGCTTTAGTGTATATGGCCGAAAACTCTTAGCATTAAAGCATTGAATGATGTTGACGAACCTTTCCATAGAGACTTAATCGATGTGCACCTGATCCAGAACCATTTCATTCCATTGTCACAGAATGGTTTTGGCACTTCTGGTGTCTCTAGGATTATTTTCGTGATTGTTTGGTTATGTCGAGATTTAGACAAATTTATATAAGCTTTAGAACACTGAAAACCGAGTTTTCACTGATTTCCTACACGAGTTCTTCAGCAGCGCAATCTCTCGTGATAAGAACATAAAAGAGAAGGAACACTGCAACACAGGCCTACTGACCCATGCGGAGCAGGTCCATTGGTCCCCGGGACCCCCCCCCCCGGATTAACCAATGACCCACCCCGGATTAATCCCAATGACCCACCCAGTCTGGTCATCCTCACTCAAGGATGGAGCACTGTACCAGACCCAGCAGCACAAGCTAGTTCAGGACCCAACTCACACCCACCCACACCCACTCCCATGTATTTATCTGACCTATTTTTAAAACTCACAACGCTTTTAAAAGCCTCAATATAACCGTACTCGGGAGCTTGATTCCACTCAGTCCACAACTCCTATTACCAACGCAGTGCTTTCCTAAATCCTTCCTGAATATGAATATTTTTCCAACTTGAAACCATTGCTGCGAGTCCTGTCTTTGGCTGGAAAATTTTCAGCACACAATTTACATCCCCTTTATATATTCCTGTATTCCATTTATACCCTCGATCATATCCCCCCTAATTTCTAACGCCTTTGCAGAGGGAGTGAAGTATTCAGGGGCCCTCCATCAATCACTCATATGGAAAATCTGATACATGGGATCATCTTTGTCCATCCTCCTTTGTACGTTTTCCTATGCTGTTGATATGTGCCAACAAACCACATAAAGCTGGTCTGGTAAGTTTATGGGGAAATGGAAAGATTACGCCACATTGTTAAGTTAATTCTGTAACATCTCTTGTTAGAGTAAATGGAGTAGCTTACATTTCGCCGAGAGAGCATAATACTGCACTAAGAGTGGGTCCTGTGAAATATATCCACAGGTTACAACAGTGTCATTAGTACAAATGCCATTCTAGTATGTCCCTTCATAAACTCTGATTACAGTTCCTCTTATTTTTTGGCGCATGATGCCCACAACGGTACAACTTATCCCGAATTATATGCGTGAAAGAAATAACTTTCCTTAATATCCTGTCTTTCCTACTTTGACTGATTTATGAAGGTCAGTCCCTGACATAGCTTACATAAGAACCTAAAACATAAGAACATAAGAAAGGAGGAACACTGCACAGCCTGTGGCCCATACAGGCAGGTCCTTTACAATTCATGCGCCCTAAGCAAACATTTGACCTACCCAATTTTCAATGTCTACCCAAGAAATAAGGCTCCTGGATGTTGCAAAGTCCCACTCAAATCCAACCAATTCCCCCACTCATGTATTTATCCAACCTAAATTTGAAACTACCCAAAGTCCTAGCCTCAATAACCCAACTGGTAAGACTGTACCACTCATCTACAACCCTATTTCCAAACTCAAACTACATTCCTATGTCCATTCTACATCAAACTTATCTAATTTAAAATCCAATACAGCGGGTTTCTTCGAGGGTGTGAGCTTCCGTCTCCGTCATTTAGCTAATATGTTTATCTAGTGCACATTCAAACCAATACCTGTGGGCGGTAGACAAAAAGGATTACATAGGTACATCCTGGGGTCCCAGGGACTGTGCCCCAAAATTTTGATAGCCGAGCATGTTACAAAGGTAAAGAACTCCAGGTAGTATTCTGGTCACAGCATGACAAGTTACAAAGGAAATTTTACATATTACAGAGGTAACATAATTGGACCATGACTGGGCCCTTAAAGTTCTGTACAGCTAACAAAGTACTAAAGGTAATGAATCATGTAAGTTAGAATTTTACCTTACGTATGTTTAATAATGGATACAATCATGAACAAATGAAATAAAGTTAGGAAGCCGGTGGTGGAGCGTTTGAAATGTACATTAACTTTATAAATTCTTCATGAATGTAAACCATGTATAAGCATATGTACGCTAAATATACTTACAAGATTCAATTACCTGTATGTAATTTGTGGCTTTCCATTATGAGAGAATTAGTTTATTATTGCTTGCTGTTAAATGTTATATTTTATTTTGTTTCGATTACACTACATTAAATATTATACTTTATTATTATTATAGGTGTTA
Source organism: Cherax quadricarinatus (assembly GCF_026875155.1). Classification (NCBI taxonomy): domain Eukaryota; kingdom Metazoa; phylum Arthropoda; class Malacostraca; order Decapoda; family Parastacidae; genus Cherax; species Cherax quadricarinatus. The sequence goes on from NW_026505410.1 coordinate 15,607, forward strand.
AGATAGAAAAAAAAAAACTCTTTACAAATCTGACCCAGTTAAAATACAAAATACACAAATCTGATTAACAATGTATAAAGGTGCCTCTCATTCCATACTTTTAAAAACAATAACTCTAGAATATGGGAGTATTTTTTTAAACTCGTGTAAAATTAGGGAATGAACCGTTCATTACAATCTTGAATAATTTTACTGGTTAGCTTTATAGCTTAATTAATTATATTTGCATAATTATTGTATATGTATCAGGTTTTGCTCTCTAGATATTTCATTCCTACTTACAATAAAGTCCTTTTTCCAAACTATGACATTTCTTATGAAAAATATATTCCTTGGAATATTAACTCCTGTATATCGTTGTTATGCCTCATTTAAAAGAGCCTAACGATTATAGCAGATTTGAAGAATAACCAACCGAGGACTTCTGTTATTTTCTTGTCTCTATTGAGCTGGCGAAAAACATTAGGGACGTGTTACCGTAAGAAACCGGTTGTCCCTGTTAACTCAACAGTAAAATGAGCACCTGGAGTGGTTAGTGGAACTGGTGTGTAGGTCGCATCCTGGGCAAAACTGAACCAATTGCCCGAAATGTCAGCATAGTAGTAATACAAAGATGTAAGCTAGGACCGTAGACCTTTACATAGTACTTGTAGAATAAAGAATTTTTTTCTTTTTTATTAACACAGCTGCCGATTCCTCCACAAGGCAGGTGGCCCCGAAAAGAAAAACTTTCACCTTCATTCACTCCATCCCCCAACCCCCAGCTTGCCAGAATGTGCTCTATACACTACAGTATTATAAACTGCAACATTAACACCCCTCCTTCAGGATGCATGCACTGTACTGGTCCCATCTCCCAGGACTCAAGTCCGGCCTGCCGGTTTCCTGAACCCCTTCATAAATGTTACTTTGCTCACACACCAACAGCAACGTCAAAGTAATAAAATAAAACCATTTGTCTCCAATCAACTTCTCCTATCAAACACGCTCATCATACCTGCTGGAAAGTCCAAGCCCCTCGCACTAAAAACATCCTTTACTACCCCCCTACTCCAACCTTCCTAGCCGATCGCCCTACCCCGCCTATCCTTCCACTACAGACTGATACACTCGTGAAGTCATTCTGTTTATCGCTCCATTCACTCTACATGACCGAACCACACTCAACAACCCTTCCTCAGACCCTGTGGACAAAAGTTTTGGTAATCCCGCACCTCCTCCTAACTTCCAACTACGAATTCTCTGCATTATAGTTCACACCACACCATTGCCCTCAGACATGACATCTCCACTGCCTCCAGCCTTCTCCTCGCTGCAACATTCATCACCCATGCTTCACACCCATATAAGACGTTTTTGTAAAACTAGACCACATCCATCCCCTCGTTTGCCTCCAAGACGACAAAGTTCTTTGACTCACAGACTCCTAATTGCAACCACTCACTCTTTTTCCCTCACAATTCTATGATTCAGACCTCATCTTATATTATAATAACAAGTAAGTGTGAGCAAGCGCCTGAGGATCACTGAGGTAAACAATGCTCTGAATAACAAGTGGCTTTCTATATAGTAGTATATCATTGATGTCAGCTGAAACTGTATACCTTGTACATGTACTTGTAGAAATAAAGATATTATTGTTATTATTATTATAAGTAGTAGTAGTAGTAGTAGTAATAGTAGTAGTAGTAGTAGTAGTAGAATAGTAGTAGTATATTTTAATTGTATTCGCTTTCTTTATGCACTGTTATCTTGACTTTAGATTACTACTAAGTAGAACTTCAATTTTTTTTTTCTTTTTCATTCATAGTGATGAAGATCTACAATATTTAGTTTATATGGTTATTGTCACCTTCCATACACCTTCCATACATTCACAGACAAAGAGCGCAGTGACCTCTGTGTACAAAGACTCCCAAGAGGTCTCACTAATGGAAGTGCACTTAGGAGACTCATGGATAAGGATAATACTGATGATATTGATATTGATTATGTCTGTTTGTTATTTAGTAAGTTTTTTCATTTTGCAGAGAAATTGAATACTATCCCTGGACTTTTATAATGGAACCAAACTCGTATAAACTATCCATTTTAAGTTGGAATATTGCGTCACTTAGAAAAAGATTTTCTGACCTGCATCATAAAGTAACCATTGAATCCATTGATATTGTGAGTCTAACAAGATTGGCAGAGGTCCCTGAAAAAATCCCACCCCCTCTAAAATGCCATCGTTTGTTGCAAATAACCTCAAATCTACTAATTCGTTGGTTGTTCTATATAATAAAAAACTACCACTTCCATTCCCCAATCACTTCTATGCACATAAGAAAACAGAGGGGCAAACAATATCACGGAGTTAGGATTTATATTGGGAACTCTGCTCTCAACATATTTTAACTTGTACGCCTCCAGCTGAAAGTTTAATTTACTTGGGAGCTACCCAACTTGTGCTCAGTCTGAACCTACTCTCATTATTGGTGATTAAAATAGCAAGACACAAAAGCATTGGAACTCTCAGTTTGGTAATCCGAAATGGCAAATCAACTGATGTCCACCTTAAACAGTCAGATAATGTGCAATTGTAGGTGGACTTCTTGTGAACCCACAACATAATCTATGGAGTTCCCCTCGATCTGTTCTTGGCTTCAACATTTACATCTGCCAGCTGTGAGTCTTCCATTGTAATCAGATATAAGCGTCTGATCATTTTCCCAAGGCTAAATCCTCTCTAGATATTGGTCATACTATTCCTCCTGGTGGGATATCAAACGGAAACGTCTTAATGTTTCCCCTGATCTAACATGATGACTTTGTTGCACATGTGCTGACTGGTATAATTCCTATGAGTGTAGCCTTCCCCCATTTCACAGGGATCAGCAGAGGTTTCACCAATTTAAGGCCAAGGCACTTGAAAAAAGTGCTCAATCCAGCACTTTGATGCTCGAGGTTGCTGTCCGAACTCACCAAATTTTCCAGTGAGTGCCTGCTGGCAGTGTCCCCAGAGTTCATTAGACTCACGTTCTCTGGTGCCTCATATGTGCCCTCCGGGAGAGAGGATGGAGAATCAGGTCCCCGCCTAGTCGCCAAGGCTGCATGTAAGAATGGTGAGTCAAGAGGCTCCAGCATTGCTCACATCAACTCAGCTCGGTTTTTGGTGCCAACAAGGCAGTAAAGGCAGATTGCTTCACAAATGAAAAGGCCTTGATCAAATAGTCTTTACTAATGCATCAACTTAGAAGGGAGCTGCCCTCCAAACACAACACTCACACACACACACCCATCCATACATATATTATATATATATATGACGTGCCGAACAGGCAGAACTTGCGATCTTTGGCTAAATAGTAACTCTATCTTGCCAATATAGGACAAGCGAAAATTTGTGTAAGCATAAATTCGCCAAAATCATTCTGAACCTAACGAAAAAAATATATTTCACTGCGTTTATTAGTATTAAATTACTATAAACAAATCTAACATATATTAAGTTGGGTTAGGTAAAATAAATTTACTTGTTATAATAAGGTTAGATTTAATTTTTCTAAGATTCTTTTTGGTGCAAAATTAAAAATTTTTACATTAACATAATGGAAAAAATATATCTTTAAAAAACGAACAAGAGAAAATTATAGAAAATATGACTTAAATTTAAATGATTCTCATCATTATCATCACACTGGCCGATTCCCACCAAGCAAGGCAGGGTGCCCGAAAAAGAAAAACTTTCACCATCCATTCCCTCATCACTGTCATGCATGAAGGGTGCTTACACTACAGTTTTTAACTGCAACATTAACACCCTCCTTCAGAGTGCAGGCCACTGTACTTCCCATCTGCCAGGACTCAATCTGGCCTGCCCGTTTCCCCCTGAACCCCTTCACAAATGTTACTTTGCTCACACTCTAACAGCACGTCAAGTATTAAAAAACCATTTGTCCTCCATTCACTCCCTATCAAACACGCTTACGCAGCCTGCTGGAAGTTCCAAGACCCTCGCACCAAAACCTCCTTACCCCTCCCTCCAACCTTTCTAGCTGACCCCTACCCCTCCTTCTTCCACTACAGACCGATACACTCTTGGAAGTCACTCAGTTTCGTTCCATCCTCTCTACATGTCCGAACCCCCTACAACAACCTTCCTCAGCCCACTGGACAATAGTTTAGGAAAACACGCACCTCCTCCTAACTTCCAAACTAACAATTCTCTGCATTATATTCACACTACACATTGCCCTCTGAACATGCATCTCCACAGCCCTCGCAGCCTCTCCTCGCTGCAACATTCACACCCATGCTTCACACCCATATAAGAGCATTGGTAAAACTAAACTCTCACACAATCCCCTCTTTGCCTCCAAGTCCAAATTCTTCTTTGTCTCCACAGACTCCTAAGTGCACCACACACCCTTTTTCCACATCCATCAATTCTATGATCCACCTCATCTTTCATAGACCCATCCGCTGACAACGTCCACTCCAAATATCTGAATACGTTCACCTCCTCATACACTCTCCCTCCAATCTGATATAAAAATCTTCATCAACCTAATCTTTTTTGTTATCATCATAACCTACTCTTTCCTGTATTCACTTTTTAATTCTTCTTTTGCACACCCTATACAAATTCATCCACCAATCTCTGCAACTTCACTTCCGAATCTCCAAGAGCACAGTGTCATCAGCAAAGAGCAACTGTGACAACTCCGCTTTATGTGTGATTCTATATCTTTAACTCCACGCCTCTTGCCAAGACCCTCGCATTTACTTCCTTACAACCCCACCTTAAATATAAAAAACAACCACGGTGACCATCACACATCCTTGTCCTTAAGCCTACTTTTACTGGGAAAATAATTCCCTCTTTACCTACATACTCAAACTGAGCCTCACTATCCACGTAAAAACTCTTCACTGCTTTCAGTGACTACCTCCTACACCATACACATGCAACATCGGCCACAACTGCCCCCATCCACCCTGTCATAACGCTCTTTTTCCAAATCCATAAATCCACAAAGACCTCTTTAGCTATCTAAATACTCGTTTCACTTATATGTTTCACTGTAAACACCTTGTCCACACGCCCCCTACCTTCACAAATCCTCCTTGTTCATCTGCTATCCTATTCTCCGACTTACTCTTAATTCTTTCAATAAATAACTCTACCATTACACGTTACCAGGTATACTCAACAGACTTATCCCCCTTAATTTTTAGTCACTCCTTTTGTCCCCTTTGCCTCATACAAGGAACTATGCATGATTTCTGCCAACTCCCTAGATACATTACCTCTTCCATACATTTATAAAATAATTGCACCAACCACTCCAAAACTATATCCCCCCCCTGCTTTTAAAACATTTCCTATCTTTATCCCATCAATCCCGGTGCTTACCCCTTCATTTTACCTACTGCCTCACGAACTTCCGCCACACTCACAACTGCTCGTCCTCACTCTACAAGGATGTTAATTCCTCCTTGCCCTATAACACAAATTACAGCTTCCCTATCTTCATTAACGTTTAACAATTCCTCAAAATATTCCCTCCAGTTTTCCAATACCTCTAACTCTCCATTTAATAACTCTCCTCTCCCTATTTTTTAACTGACAAATCCCTTTGTTCTCTAGGCTTCCTTAACTTGTTTAATCTCACTCAAAAATTTTATTTTATTTTCAACCAAAATTTGTTGATACATCTCCCTAATCTCCCATTTGCTCTCTTTTTTACAATTTGCTTCACCACTCTCTTAACCTCGTCTCTTTTCTCCATATACTCTTCCCTCCTTGCATCATTTCTACTTTGTAAAAACTTCTCATATTCTAACTTTCTCCCTTACTACGCTCTTTACATCATCATTCCCCCAATCGCTCCCTCTTCCCTCCCGCACCCACTTTCCTGTAACCCCACAAACCTTCTGCTGAAACACTCCAACACTACATTTTTAACCTACCCCATACCTCCTTCAACCCCATTGCCATGCCGGCTCGCAATTAGCCCATCTATCCTCCATAGATGCTGTTTCAATCTTACCCTAACTCCTCCTCTTTTAGTTTATAAACATTCACTCTCTCTTCCCTGATGCTCTATTCTCCTTGTATCCCATCTACCTTTTTACTCTCGTGTAGCTACAACAAAATAAAGTGATCTGATATATCTGTGGCCTTGGCCCCTCTATAAACATGTACATCTGAAGTCTACTCACAGTCTTATCTACCAATACATTAATCCAACAAACTACTGTCATTTCGCACCTACATCATATCTTTGTATAACTTATTTATCCTCTTTTTCTTAAAATATTTATGCCAATAACCTAAACCCTTTCTATACAAGTTCAATCAAAGGCTCACCATTATCAATCATTTACATCTGACACCCCAAACTACCTAAACCTATCCACACCCTCTCTAAAAGTTTCTCGTACTTTAGCATTCAGTCCCCTAACCACAATTAACTCTCATCACTTGGTTCAAAGGCTCCTATACATTCACTTAACACCTCCAAAAATCTCTCCCTCTTCTCTACATTCCTCTCTTCTCCAGGTGCATACACGCTTATTATGACCCACTTTTTCGCATCCAACCTTAACTTTAATACCACATAATTCCTTGAATTTACACATTCATATTCTCTCTTCTCCTTCCATACTGACCTTCAACATTACTGCTACCCCTCCTTTATCTAATTGACCAGTTTTACATATTCGCACCGACATTATATATATATATATATATATTATATATATATAATATATATATAAATATATATATAATATTAAATATATCTATATATATATATATATATAAATATAATAAAATAATAATATATATATATATATATATTATATATATATATATATATATATATATATAAAAAATATATATTTCGTGCCGAATGAAAAACTGGTCCAATTAGCAAGAACTCATTTAAAATTAAGTCTTTCGAAAATTTTTCTCTTATACGTTTAAAGATAAATTTTTTTTCATTAATGTGATGCAAAAATTTTATAATTTGCACCAAAAGGACTTATGAAAACTTACCTAACCATATAATAGCAAAAATAATTTATTTTAAGCCTAACCCAACTAAATATATTTTATATTGTTTACAATAATTTAATACTAACAAACACAGTGAAATATATTTTTTTCGTTAGTTACAGATGATTTTGGCGAAATTATGCATACACAAATTTTTTCACTTGTCCTATATGTCAAGATAAGCATTGCTATTTAAGCCAAGTCGCAAGTTCTGCTTATTCGGCACTACATATATATACAGTGGGAGTTGTTCACAGTGCTCTTTGCTGATGACACTGTGCTCTTGGGAGATTCTGAAGAGAGTTTGCAGAGATAGGATTGGTTGATGAAATTTGTAGTTTATGTAAAAGAATAAAATTAAAGTGAAAAAGAAAGAGTAAAGGTTATAAGGATAAAAAAAAGATTAGGTGATGAAAGATGGATATCAGATTGGAGGGAGAGAGAAGAGGAGGTGAATATTCAGATATTTTGGAGTGGACGTGTCAGGCGATGGATCTATTGAAAGAGAGTGAATCATAGACTTGAGTGGAAAAGGGTTAACGGTGCACTTAGGAGTCTGTGGATACATAGAACTTTCTCCTTGGAGGCAAAGAAGGGAATGTATAGAGTATAGTTTTTTAAGACGCTCTTATATGGGCTTGAAGCATGGGTGATGAATGTATGCAGCGAGGGAGAAGACTGGATGAAGTGGAGATGTCATGTCAGGGGCAATGTTTGGTGTGAATATAATGCAGAGAAATTCCGTAGTTTGGAAGTTAGAAGAGGTGCAGTATTGCCAAAACTGTTGTCCCATAGTGCTGAGGAAGGGTTGTTGAGTGGTTGGACAAGTAGAGAGAATGGAGCGAAACAGAATGACTCAAGAGTGTAATCAGTCTGGTAGTGGAAGGAAGGAGGGTAGGGGTCCGGGCCCAGGAAAGGTTGGAGGGAGGAGGTAAAGGGAGGTTTTTGTGTGCAGGGGCAATGGACTTCCAGCGTGTCATGCGTGAGCATGTTTGACAGGAGTGAATGGAGACAAATGGTTTTTAATACTTGTTTGTGCTGTTGGATGTGAGCAAAGTAACATTTATGAGGGATTCGGGGAAACCGGCAGGCCGACTCTTGAGTACTGGAGATGGGAAGTAGTGTCCTGCCTTCTGAAGAGGGTGTTAGTGTTGCAGTTTTAAAAACTGATAGTGTAAAGCACCCTTTCGGCAGACAGTGGATGAGTGAGTGATGGTGAAAGTTTTTTCTTTTTTCGGGCCACCTGCCTTGGTGAACCGGCCATGTCTGCTAATAATATAATATATATATATATATATATATATATATATATATTATATATAATATATATATAATATATATGTATATATATGGCAATAAACCTTGGTAATAAATACAGACAATTTGGTTGTAGAAAGACACGTAAGCAAATACGATGACATATTTTATTAGAGAACGTTTTCGGTCCTGGTACCTGATCACTTCATACATACTTAGGTAGAAAGACATATAATAGGGGAGAGTGAGGTGGATGACGCATTGTGACCTGAAGAATGTCATGTTGTGATAGGATGGGTAAGACGATGAAATAGTGACTCCTTGTTGTTGGGCTGGTGGAGCTAAGTATCTGTATGCCTAATGTTTTTGAAACTTTGTGGTTTCCAGTGTTACGTTCTATAGTGTCCGGTGACGGCGATTTTGAGACTCTAGCCACCGACGGCGTCTGAGGTCTGGTTCGGTCAGAACGAGTTTGTGCCTCATTCCAGTTCATCAAGCCCTTGAAGTCTCTGTGGAGGACACAGGCGTACCTGACATCGTCTCTGTTATAGCATTTTCGAAGCTCCATTCAGGCGGACTGCACCCAGATCTTTGCCTGTCACGCCCTACATTTTTCCTTGGGACAGAATCCCGGGGATAGTGTAGACGCCTCAGTAGAAGTAAGAGGTGTGGGGCAGCGTTTCGTATTTGAGGTCTTTTGATAAATATGTGTTTATTGTGGAAACGTAGATGTTACACTAGCAAGCGCCCGGCGAGTAATCGTGCAACATCACCACATTGGGAGCACTATAACTGCTTAGAGGGCTGTTCATGGACCGGTTTGTTGATGAAGCTTTGTCCTTGAGTCTGCATCTCGATGAAGAAAGAGAGAAAACCGAGACGTGTAAAGGCTGTGTTAAGTAATACATTCTTCTTCAAAAAAAGAAGGCTGGAGATGCGAAGAGCTCTTTTTCAAGAAGAAGCCAATGAGGAACTCCTCTCTTAGTGCGGGTGTCTGGTGTTAATACAAGTGTATAAGATCGTCCTTGTTGGTAGGATTTCTATACACTTTGAAAGAAGTTTGTCACTGTCGGGAGATCTGCACAGAAGAACGACGATAAGTAGGTGCGAAGAGGAAATAGAAAGAGTAAGGATGCGAATTTTCCTAGGGACTGAAAAAAAAGAAAAGAGGTAAGAGAGAAAAAAATAGAAGAATAGTGCCTGGATTGCTGCCATCTGTTTGGTCATGTCCCAAAGATATGCAGGGATTATTAAACTAGTGAACCACACTTGACATAAACTCAGAGAGATGTTTTTGGGTCTGCCCAAACGAGATACAACCTGTATGAGGAAATGACATTAATATAGAAAAGACAAGAACACCAATAAAACATCCTTACTTGAAAGACATGTCATCATGGTATGAACATCTGGGAAAACAAGATGGGTGGTATGGATTGGACTGTCTTGACAGTGCTCCTAGGGGGCTAGTGCGTCCTGGAGGACAGTGCTGAGGGTGCTAGTGTTGTCCTGGAGGAAAGTGCTCCAGACAGGGTCCAAGTGATGTCTTACAAGATAGCGCTCATGAGTATGAGTTGTTGTCCTAATGACACGAAGACAGCGTTATTCAGTCCAAAGAGGTTCAAAATGAGATACGCTGGTGATGGACCAAAATGGGATTATGCCACAGGAATATGTCGACGAACACTACCAGCAAACTGATGCTCCATACAGGGATAAAAGATATTGAGGAAACATAGGAAAAATAATGCACCAACAGTGCGAACGCAGCTACAGTAAATCCGAAAGCAAACAGAAGTACAATCTATGTACACATCTATCCTTGTGTATCTGTAGGCACGGGTATATCAGTAAAACATGGGACCTGCACCTTTGACCATCCCAATAAAAATGCCACACCCACATGGACAACAGGAAAGTGCAACTTCTCTTCTTGCCACTTATTTCACACAGAAATGTGTCACTCCTCAATCTATGAAAGAAAATGCTACAATGCATACTGAACCCAAATCACATCATCTAAAGGGGACCTAGAAGACACAGACCAAGCCAGACTAAAGGGAAACAAAAAAAGAGGAGCCCAAAAATTCTCCAGGGATAGAGGTTTTTTTAGGGCCAGTGAAGGGAAAAAACTGACAAGAAATGGGACTATAATCCTACACCACCTGAAACCACTTCTGGAGCAGAGTATCGGACAAAGGCCTTCTAACCCTAGAACAACAGATAATAGAGCCAAGCAAATAAAACACCCCTAATTCCAATTCCACCAATATGACATTTGTCTCTGCAAACAAACAGGGTCAAGGCCGTCCAAAAAAACAATCCAAAATTCCTTGCCGCCAAGTACTGCGCTCACAGAGATCTAATACAGTGTTTGCAGCCTTCACATAGACGACCCACATTCAGAACGATCATTATGACAACGAAATATGGATCCGCCAGGTTATAACCCTATTCCGATAGCGATCAGACTATACTAGCAGTCAACAGGTGGGAGGATGTGGCCAGTCATGTCCACAGAGATCGCTCATTTTGCACAGAACTACTAAACACCATCCAAATGATGTACAGAAGTTTTTTTGGCGGTAAAGATCCGAAAACCAAAACCTTTTCATTGTGGTAACTATACAAGCCACCAGAAGCAACTCCCAGCAATTCCAGGGGGCAGCTTGAGAAAAATGGACCCCTGTCTGGAAAATCTCCCAACTGCCCCAAACATCTTACACTAGAGATTTTCAACCTGAGAACACTAAAATAGGAGTGAATAAAGCAAACAATTTTTAGCAAGAACGCCCCGAGGCAGCTCCAATAAAATTCACACACACACGAACTATTAAATCTCTCGCAACAAAATTTGACCGTTAAACCAACAAATAGTAAAGCCTACAACCAAGAAAGTATCTGGACCTCATCTTCACTAACAGTGATGATCAAATACGTAAAAAAACTGGTATCAAAGACAATTCACTCAGATCACCACATAATGAGGTACAGACATGTATGCGCCGGGCTCCCGGACCAGCAAAAAGTGAATAGGTCCATGAAAGGTCTCTTCCGAAATTCAATTTCAATAACAAAAACATACAATGGGATCAAGTAAAACCAAGTCCATAAATAACAAGCTGGGAAGATAACACCTAAACTAACACGGATCTGAACATCTGCCATTCAAAAATTAATTTTGGTGCTTCTTGAGATCTGCTCAAGACACATTCCATTAAGGAACAGAAAGAGAAGGATTAAACTAGAAAGAGAGAACGTTCTCTTTACAGACGAAGCTGTTAGTCCTTGTGGCTTAGTCGCTTCTTTTTGATTAAATAATAATAATAACTACAGACGAAGGGCGAATGAGTCACAGAGCTGATTGATTGGGGTCAATATATCTGAAAATACGAAAGGGGAATCACTAGTCAATGAAATTGCAAATATCGAACTTAAGCTTGAAGTAATCTACATAGGAAACAAGAATCAAGGTAGAAATAAAAGGCACAAGGAAAATTGGAAAAAGAAAAAACATATTTCTTATCTTATAGCTAAATCTAAGGAAAATAACATCCAGAATGGGCCCCTGCTTAGCGGTAATCGGACATACATGATGAGCCTAAGAAATGAGTGAGATACTATATAGTCCCATATGACTCAGTGTTCAGCAAATCCACATGCACCACACTAAGGGTCGACAATCAATGAATCTATTATGAACGGAAACCCAACATGTTGGGGTCATTCCAAAACACTCGGATATTATTCAACTCCACAAGATTTGACGAGGCAGTTAAATGACACGCCCAAGCACTCTGCCCCAGGCCCAGACTCGTAGCATCTCCGTGTTTCTCAAGAATTGCTAGAAGTCCCTTATCACGTGCCTTCAGCATTTTATGGAGAAGGGAGCATTGATACAGGGGTCATCCAACACACTAAAAACAACATAGCTCCACCCCACACAGGTGGCAGTAAAGCAAATTGCAAAGAACTGACACACGCGATAGCACTAACATCCGCCATATCAAAAAAATCTTTGAGAAGGGTTCTAAGAAGCAAGAAACCAACCGCCTAGATCCCCAACAGTTACAGCAACCCAGGGCAACACGGGTTTAGAGCAGTCGCTCCCTGCCTGTCCCCGACTACTGACACTATGACAAGGGACCTAGGATGCTGTAGAGGATAAACAAAATACATATGTCAGAATCACAGACTTTGCAAAAGCTTTCGACAATTAGTGACCCATGGTGTAATAATGCCACACAAAATTTGTGATACAGGATACGGGAAAAGTTGATAGAAGGAGATCTACAACTTCCTGACAAAACAGAAACACGAAGAGATAATAGTAAACAGAGTAAAGTCCCGGCAGCCATGGTAAAAAGCTCTGGTTCCACAAGGGCGCACAGTACTTCGCTCCCATTCTATGTCCTCATCCCATTCTGACATAGACAAGAAGGTAAGCCAGTGCTTCCGTGTCTTCCTCTGCGGATGACTCTCCGTATCACCTTGGCAGAGACCTCCGCGCCTAAGACACAGCTAGACTCCAGGGGACATCAACCAATTCTTCGAATGCGATCGCCACTCAAACAATATGAGATCACGAGGAGAAAATTATCAACTACTCAGATATGGAAAGCTGAAGAAATAAAGAATGTGACAGGATATACCACAAAATTCTAACCAAACACTAGAGCAGAAAAGTAAAGTGATTCGAACCTGGGAAGTGAGAATGTCAGAGAATCTCGGCCTTCAAAGACCAATACAATGTACTACACCATCATCCACTAGAAGGAAATATGATAGGATGGATAATGAGAGCCTACAAAACTAAGGGATGCCAACCCATTAAGATTCTCATTCAAATTGGCTTGTGCTCTCATAGACTGGAATACTGCTGTACACTAATGGCCCTCTTCTAGGCTGGCAAACATTGCAGACGCTAGAAGTGTACAAAGACCTTTTCACTGCGCACATAAAGTGCAATAAGCCACACTCAACTACTGGGAACGGTTGAAGGTCCTGATCTATATTGCCCTAAATCCATGCGAGAGAATACAGAAATACTAACCACTTAGAGAAGGAGGTCTGGATAGAATGCGTACTGCACCTGCAACACTGAATCCTCGTACCAAAATAAAGCAAAAAGATCTCGCAGGGAGGAAAATGCAACATTCCCCCGAGCAGTGGTAGTCCACGAGTACACTGAGAGACTACACAATAAGTGTCTTCAGGGCACGAACAGTTCAAATACCTCCCACAAACATAATGGGGAACCATACACCCCTGGCTGTCTTCCAAGAAGCACTGGGACCAAGGCTTTGGTAAAAAAGGAAGCAGGGGAAAAAAGGAGGAGCACAATAATGGAAACAGGAACCAAGGACGCAGTCCCCAATAAAGGGAAACAGAAACCCAAAGGGGGCAGTCACAATAATGGAAGTAGGAACCTAGGACGCAGTCACAATAATGGAAGTAGGCACCAAGGACGCAGTCACAATAATGGAAGTAGGAACCAAGGATGCAGTCACAATAATGGAAGTAGGAACCAAGGACACAGTCACAATAATGGAAGTAGGAACCTAGGACGCAGTCACAATAATGGAAGTAGGCACCAAGGACGCAGTCACAATAATGGAAGTAGGAACCAAGGATGCAGTCACAATAATGGAAGTAGGAACCAAGGACGCAGTCACAATAATGGAAGCAGAATCCAAGGACACAGTCACAATAATGGAAGCAGGAACCAAGGACACAGTCACAATAATGGAAGCAGGAACCAAGGACGCAGTCACAATAATGGAAGCAGAAACCAAGGACACAGTCACAATAATGGAAGCAGGAACCAAGGACGCAGTCACAATAATGGAAGTAGGAATCAAGGACGCAGTCACAATAATGGATGTAGGAACCAAGATGCAGTCACAATAATGGAAGTAGGAACCAAGGACGCAGTCACAATAATGGAAGTAGGAACCAAGGATGCAGTCACAATAATGGAAGTAGGAACCAAGGACGCAGTCACAATAATGGAAGCAGGAAACAAGGACGCAGTCACAATAATGGAAGCAGGAACCAAGGACGCAGTCACGATAATGGAAGCAGTAACCAAGGACGCAGTCACAATAATGGAAGTAGGAACCAAGGATGCAGTCACAATAATGGAAGTATGAACCAAGGACGCAGTTACAATAATGGATGTAGGAACCAAGACGCAGTCACAATAATGGAAGTAGGAACCAAGGATGCAGTCACAATAATGGAAGCAGGAACCAAGGATGCAGTCAAAATAATGGAAGCAGGAACCAAGGACACAGTCACAATAATGGAAGCAGGAACCAAGGACTCAGTCACAATAAGGAAGCAGAACCAAGGGCGCATCACAATAATGGAAGCAGGGAACCAAGGACGCAGTCACAATAATGGAAGCAGGAACCAAGGACGCAGTCACAATAATGGAAGCAGGGAACCAAGGACGCATCACAATAATGGGAAATAGGAACCAAGGACGCAGTCACAATAATGGGAAACAGGGAAACCCAAAGGGCGCAGTCACAATAATGGAAGCAGGAACCAAGGACGCAGTCACAATAATGGAAGCAGGAACCAAGGACGCAGTCACAATAATGGAAGCAGGAACCAAGGACGCAGTCACAATAATGGAAGGAACCAAGGACGCATTCACAATAATGGAAGTAGGAACCAAGGACGCAGTCACAATAATGGATGTAGGAACCAAGGACTCAGTCACAATAATGGAAGTAGGAACCAAGGACGCAGTCACAATAATGGAAGCAGGAGCCAAGGATGCAGTCACAATAATGAAGCAGGGAAACCCAAAGGGCGCAGTCACAATAATGGAAGCAGGAACCAAGGACGCAGTCACAATAATGGAAGCAGGAACCAAGGACGCAGTCACAATAATGGAAGCAGGAACCAAGGACGCAGTCACAATAATGGAAGCAGGGAAACCCAAAGGGCGCAGTCACAATAATGGAAGCAGGGAAACCCAAGGACGCAGTCACAATAATGGAAGCAGGAACCAAGGACGCAGTCACAATAATGTAGCGGAACCAAGGACCCAGTCACAATAATGGAAGTAGGGAACCAAGGACGCAGTCACAAAATGGAAGTAGGAACCAAGGACACAGTCACAATAATGGAAGTAGGAACCAAGGATGCAGTCACAATAATGGAAGTAGGAACCAAGGACGCAGTCACAATAATGGAAGCAGGAACCAAGGACGCAGTCACAATAATGGAAGCAGGAACAAAGGACGCAGTCACAATAATGGAAGCAGGAACCAAGGACGGGAGTCACAAAAAATGGAAGTAGGAAAAACCCAAAGATGCAGTCACATTAATGGGTGTAGGAACCAAGGACGCAGTCACAATAATGGAAGTAGGGAACCAAGACGCAGTCACAATAATGGAAGCAGGGAAACCCAAGGATTTCAGTCACAATAATGGAAGCAGGAACCAAGACGCAGTCGCAATAATGGAACAGGAAACCCAAGAATGCAGTCACAATAATGGAAGCCCGGAACCAAGGACGCAGTCACAATAATGGAAAGCAGGAACCAAGGACGCAGTCACAATAATGGAAGCAGGAATCAAGGGCGCAGTCACAATAATGGAAGTAGGAACCAAGGATGCAGTCACAACAAATGAAGTAGGAACCAAGGACGCAGTCACAATAATGGATGTAAACCAAGGATGCAGTCACAATAATGGAAGTATGAACCAAGGACGCAGTCACAATAATGGAAGCAGGTACCAAGGACACAGTCACAATAATGGAAGCAGGAACCAAGGATGCAGCCACAATATTGGAAGCAGGAACCAAGGACGCAGTCACAATAATGGAAGCAGGAACCAATGACGCATTTACATTTAATGGAAGCAGGAACCAAGGACACAGTCACAATAATGGAAGGAGGAACCAAGGACGCGGTCACAATAATGGAAGCAGGAACCAAGGTCTCAGTCACAATAATGGAAGCAGGAACCAAGGACGCAGTCACAATAATGGAAGTAGGAACCATGGACGCAGTCTAAATAAGGGAAAAGCAGGAACCAAGGACGCATTTAACAATAATGGAAGCAGGAACCAAGGACGCAGTCACAATAATGGAAACAGGAACCAAGGACGCAGTCACAATAATGAAAGCAGGAACCAAGGACACAGTCACAATAATGGAACCCAGAACCAAAGGGACGCAGTCCCCAAATAAAAATAAGTAGGAACTAAGGACTCAGTAACAATAATGGAAGCAGGAACCAAGGACGCAGTCACAATAATGGAAGCAGGAACCAAGGACGCAGTCACAATATTGGAAGCAGGAACCAAGGATGCAGTCACAATAATGGAAGCAGGAATCAAGGATGCAGTCACAATAATGGAAGCGGGAACCAAGGACGCAGTCACAATAAGGGGAAGCAGGAACCAAGGACGCAGTCACAATAATGGAAGCAGGAACCAAGGACGCAGTCACAATAATGGAAGCAGGAACCATGGACGCAGTCACAATATTGGAAGTAGGAACCAAGGACGCAGTCACAATAATGGAAGTAGGAACCAAGGACGCAGTCACAATAATGGAAGTAGGAACCAAGGACGCAGTCACAATCATTGTCTACACAGCCACTGAACTGAACGGCTGTTCCTCTGTATATGTAAGCTTCAGCATGTAAGTTTATTCAGGTATACATAAATAGAGTTACATAGATTATCATACATATGTGTAGAGAACCTATGATAACCCATAAAAGTCAGAGTGACTTATTTCCATTGAGGCCCTTTAAAGCTTATCTATTATAGCCGTCGTCTTATCCACAGTAGAGGCAAAATATCGCAGGATGAGACAGGAGGGTGAAATAAGACTCTTGACCAGCTCTCAGACTTAAACTTTCCCTATCAACAAACAATAAAAAGTTTTTTCTTCTGCATTTTTTCCCCAAGATAACTGTTTTTCTCTGGCGTGCTGGTCCCCCTTGTGTTGTGTTTGGGTGTTATCCGACTCTCCCGTGGCGTCACTTGTCTTTGGGGTCTCAGTATTGTTAAACATTACTTTCATTTTCTTTTGAGGTACTTGCACTCTCACTCCTTGAGTTAAAGTAGATTCACCCCTGAGGAAGTTGCTCTCCTCCCCCACTTCTCTCTCTCTCTCTCTCTCTCTCTCTCTCTCTCTCTCTCTCTCTCTCTCTCTCTCCCTCTCTCTCTCTCTCTCACTCTCTTCTTCCCGTCTGTCTCTCTCTTTTCTCTCCTCTCTCCTCTCTCTCTCTCTCTATCTCTCTCTCTCTCTTCTCTTTCTCTCTCCTCTCTCTCACACACACACACACACACACACAACACACACACACACACAACACACACCCACCCCTGGAGGACAGGGGAGATAGGGGGGACATGATAACGACATACAAAATACTGAGAGAAATTTACAAGGTGGACAAAGACAGGATGTTCCAGAGATTGGACACAGTAACAAGGGAAAATTTGGAACTAAGACACAGAAATCACAGGTATTTAGGTAGTATTTCTTAAACCCCACAGAGTATCATAAGTGGAATATTTTTGGGAAGCGATGTAGTGGGCAGGACCCCTACATAGCTTTAAGCAAGTATGATAAAGCTCACGGCTCAGGAGAGTGACCTAGAAACGATCAGTGAATGGGGGGGCCCGGGGCTGGGCTCGACCCCCGCAACCTCAAATAGGTAGTCAACTAGGGGAGTACACGACGCCACATCCACATCACACATGCACACATGCACACATCACACCACACACCACACACACACACTCACACACCCACACACACACACAACACACACACACACACACACGCCACGCACACACACACACCACACACACACACACACACTGCACACACACACACACCCCCCCCCACACACACACACAACACACACATAAACACCCCACACACACACACAACACACACCACACACACACCACACACCACAAAAAGGCCTAGTTCTAATTACATGTGCCCCAGGGGCAAAATGGTAACTACACACCACCTACAACCCCCACCCCCCATTGCTAATTTACAGTGCAGGACAAAATGGGAACTAAACAACCCCACACACACACACACCTACACACTAACCTACCACTACACACCTCACACACACAACAGGCCCAGTGCTAAAACGACATTGCCTAGGACAAAATGGGAACTAAACACACACAACACACACACAACACACCACACACAAATTTTTAAATTCCCCAATGCAAATCAAAAGATTGGGGAAGGGGAAAGAAGACCGCAAAAACGTATAGTCTGGGGCCAAATACTGCAAAACCCACTCAAAGGAAAAAAATCCTGGGTAGTAAATACCACACATCCCTGAGCCACATCAGTTAGATAATGCGCGCGTACGGGCCGGCAAACCAAGGAAAGCTTCCGATACCTTAGTAAGGAATCGTTCAAGACTGACACCCTTAACAACCATACGGGGTATGCAGCACCAGGGAAAACCACACCTAGTCAACACGTCAAAATTAGAGAAAGTGCAAAGATTGCACAAACATTCCAGAGCTAAGGGGGTTTTCCTACGAAGAAAGGGTTTAGGGAAATCGCCCCCGACGACACTGGGACAGGAGGGGGCAGGGGAGAAATGATAACGACATATAAAATACTGTGCAGAATAGACAAGGTGGACAAAGACAAGATGTTCCAAAGATGGGACACAGAAACAAGGGGTCACGATTGGGAAAGTTGAAGATTCAGATGAATCAAAGGGATGTTTAGAAAGTATTTCTCAGTCATAAAGTTGTTAGGCCGTGGAATAGCCTAGAAAGTGACGTAGTGGAGGCGGGAACCATACATAGTTTTAAGACGAGATTTGACAAAGCTCATGGAGCAGGGAGAGAGAGGTTCTAGTAGCGTTCAGTGAAGAGGCGGGGCCAGGAGCTATGAATCGACCCCTGCAACCACCAAATAGGTGAGACAACACAACCACACACGCACACACCAACACACACACACACACACACACACACACACACACCAAACAAAACACACACTCAGGAGCTAAGACTCGACCCCTGCAACCACAAATAGGTGAGTACACACACACACAACACACACACACACACACACACACACACGTGCGCGCGCGCTCGTGTGTGGTGTAACCATAATTATAAAACCATAATTATAAAATTTGGTGGACGGTAAGCCACTGAAGGCCTCGGTTAGATGACCCAAAAGCTCCAGCTGCGGTCTTTATATGACCTAGATAATCTTTTCCTAAACTAACCTAACTTCCTCTATATGTAAATCATTCTATCCATCGCTCACTTTCCCCTCATCATCCATTTCATCACCCATCTGTCCCCTTCATCCGTTCATCCTCCCTTCATCTTCCCACGAATCCCTTCAGCCATCCATCGCTTATCCATCTCTTCCTCTCTCTCCACATATTCCTCACTCACCCATTCTTTCTATGCTTCAGTATTCGTTTAGCTCTTTGTCCACCCTTTCATCCATTCTTTCGTCAATTTTTCCCTCGTTTATTACTATCCATTAATTCATCCATCTAATAAACCATACATTCCATAGTGCAGTCCTTCATTGATCCATTCAGCTATCCATTTTTCCCCCGAATCGTTCACCGTTTATCCCTCACTTTTCCCATCCATTCATCTTTTCATCTATCCACCTTATCTATCTTCGGGTTAAGTTTTCGGTGATAATGAAGAGTGTATTAAAACAACGTTAAGGCAAGAAGGTAACATATATTCTATAATCTGCGTATCTGGAATATTACTGTGTTCTGTGTGTATGTGTTTGTTTTTTTTTGTTTTTTGTCAGGTGAAATGCAAGATTTTCCTCTGGTGAGTCTTTTTCACGGAACTTCTGGTCATTTGATGAGACTTTCAACTAGCCTCCTGTTCAACCAGTAAAATATACATGAGCTGTTTTCATCTTTTTGTTAAGTTGGGTTAGGTAAGGTTTGTCAGGAACAGCACAAGTGCTTTCTGACTCGAGTTTCAGTCATATAATGACCCGCAGCTGGAGCTTTTGATCATCTGACCGAGGCCTTCCGTTTGGAGAATGATTATAATTATAACCATTCTTCATTTTTGGCCCCATATTTTTGTTTACATCACTTTAATTTTTATTCATTTTTTCTCGTTTTCGTTTCAGAAAATTACGTTTTGTTTGGAGATTTACTTCCACTAAATAACTACCTACCTGTGTGAGACAATATCTTCACACATCAAAATTATCAGATCAAAAATACCAACTCAATACGTCAGAGGATCACCAGACGACTCTTTGACTCCAGCAGCACCTATGATCCCCACTACTCACGGCTTTACAAGCAGAAAAACACTTCTTTATTTGTACTAATAGATGACTTTCCAGAATCTCACTGAGGGCGCCGGAGTTCAGTGTTGATCCACCAAATGTCACTATCGCCGCCCGAACTTTCTTGGTACAAACACTCTATTTCAAACCACTAAAAAAAACATCTATTTTGATTATTTTTTTCCTGAGGCTTATGACAGATACTGTATTGTTCACACGGTAACCAAGAGTTTCACGCGCCCAAGTGTTACATATTGTCCACTATTACTGTCACCCCCCACCACCACTATTGCCACTACCACGATACTACTGTTACTACAGCATCTTCCACTGTCCTATTGCCACTACTACTGTCACTTCGTGGTGTTGTGCGGTGTTGTGTGTGTTGTGTGTGTGTGTGTGTGTGTGTGTGTGTTGTGTGTGTGTGTGTGTGTGTGGTGTGTGGGTGTCTGTGTCTGTGTCTGTGTATGTGTGTGCTTGTGTGTGTGGTTGCATGTGTATTTGTGTACTCATAAATGTGTGTGTATGTATACTCGTGTGTGTGTGTATTTTACTTAAACTAGTTGTACTCACCTAGTTAGGTTGCAGGGGTCGAGCCCAAACTCCTGGCCCCGCCTCTTCACTGATCGCTACTAGGTCACTCTCCCTGAACCGTGAGCTTTATCATACCTCTGCTTAAAGCTATGTATGGATCCTGCCTCCACTACATCGCTTTCCAAACAATTTCCCCACTTCCTGACTACTCTGTGGCGAAGAAATACTCCTAACATCCCCCTGATTCACCTGTGTCTTCAACTTCCAACTGTGTCCCCTTGTTTGCTGTGTCCCATCTCTGGGAAATTCCTGTCTTTGTCTACCTTGTCAATTCCTCTCAGTATTTTGTATGTCGTTATCATGTCCCCCCTATCTCTCCTGTCCTCCAGTGTCGTCAGTTTTTATTTCCCTTAACCTCTCTCGTAGGACATACCTTTTAGCTCTGGGGCTAGTCTTGTTCAAACCTTGCACTTTCTCTAGTTTCTTTATGTGCTTGGCTAGGTGTGGGTTCCAAACTGGTGCTGCATACTCCAATATGGGCCTAACGTACACGTTGGGACAGGGTCCTGAACGATTCCTTATTTAAAATGTCGGAATGCCCGTTCTGAGGTTAGCTAGGCGCCCATATGCTTCACAGTTATTTGGTTGATGTGCGCTTCAGGAGATATGCCTGGTGTTATACTCACCCCCAAAATCTTTTCCTTGGGGTGAGGTTTTAGTCTCTGGCCCCCTAGACTGTACCCGTCTGCGGTCTTCTTTGCCCTTCCCAATCTTCATGACTTTTTCACTTGGTGGGGTTGAAGTCCAGTAGCCAATTGCTGGACCAGGTCGCAGCCTGTCCAGATCCCTTTGTCGTTCTGCCTGGTCTTTTGATCGAATGAATTCTTCTCATCAACTTCACGTCATCTGCAAACAGGACCCCTTCGGATTCTATTCCTTCCGTCATGTCGTTCACAAATACCAGAAACAGCACTGGTCCAGGACTGACCCTTGTGGGACCCCGCTGGTCACAGGTACCCACTCTGACACCTCGCCACGTACCATGACTCGCTGCTGTTCCTGACAAATATTCCTGATCATTGTAGTGCCTTCCGTTATCCCTGCGGTCCTCCATTTTGCACTAACCCCTGTGTGGGAAATGTGTCAAACGCTTTCCCTTTCAGTCCAAAATGCAATCCACCACCCCTCTAAACTCTTGTCCCCAGTCTAGAACTCCAGTAGGTTTGTGGGCACAAGATTTCCCGTCCCAAACCAGTTGGCTGCAGTTGATGAGATCATTACTTTCTAGGTGTTCCACCACTCTTCTCCTGATAATTTTCCCTCCATGACTTTGCATACTATACATGTTAGTGACACTGGTTTGTAGTTTAGTGCTTCATGTCTGTCTCCTTTTTTAAAGTTTGGAACTACATTTGCTGTCTCCATGCCTCAGCAATCCCCCTGTTTCGATAGATGTATTGAATATTGTTGTTAGGGGTACACATAGCACCTCTGCTCCTTCTCTCAGACCCAGGGAGAGATTTTAAACCAGCCCCATTGCCTTTGAGGTATCTAACTCACTCAAGCCTCTTCACTTCTTCCTTGGTTGTGTGTACTGTGTCCAGCACTTGGTGGTGTGCCCCACCTCTCTGTCTTTCTGGAGCCCCTTCTGTCTCCTCTGGGGAAACATTTTTTTTAAAATCTCTTGTTGAGTTCCTCACTTACTTCATGGTCATTTCTTGTTGTCCTCTCCTCCTTCCTTCCTTAGCCTGATTACTTGGTCCTTGACTGTTGTTTTTCCTCCTGATGTGGCTGTAAAGCAGTTTTGGGTCAGTTTTGGGGCTTTCGCTGCTATGTCGTTTTCATATTGTCGTTGGGCCTCCTTTCTTATCTGTGCATATTCATTTCTGGCTCTACGACAGCTCTCCTTATTCTCCTGGGTCCTTTGCCTTCTATATTTCTTCCATTCCCTAGCACACTTGGTTTTTGCCTCCCTGCACCTTTGGGTTAACCATGGGCTCATCCGGGCTTTTTCATTAGTCCTATTACCCTTGGGTATAAACCTCTCCTCAGCCTCCTTGCACATTGTTTGCTACATATTCCATCATCTCATTAACTGACTTCCCTGCCAATTCTCTGTCCACTAAACCTCATTCAGAAGTTCCTCATTCCTGTGTAGTCCCCTTTTCTTGTAGTTTGGCTTCTTTCGTCCTGGCCTTCCTGCTTCCCCCTCCACTTGTATCTCTACTGTGTATTCGAGTTTTAAAACCACATGATCACTGGCCCCAAGGTCTTTCATATGTGATGTCCTCAATATCTGCACTACCCCAAAGTGAATACTAGGTCCAGTCTTGCTGGTTCATCCTCTCCTCTCTCTTTTATAGTGTCCTTACGTGTTGGTGCATGAAGTTGTCCAGTACCACCTCCATCATCTAGCCCTCCATGTGTTTAGCCCCATGTGGCTCCAAGTTCTCCCAATCGATCTCCTTGTGGTTAAAGTCGCCCATGGTCAGGAGCTTTGCCCTGCATGCAGAGCTCTTCTGGCCACTGCAGCCAGTTGTCAACCATCGCACTATTGCTCTCGTCATACTCTTCCCTTTGGGCCCCTCCTGCTGTTCTGTGGTGGGTTATACATCACTGCAATTAACCACCTTGGGACCTCCAGAGTGAAGTGTTCCCGTTATGTAATTGCTTGCTTCTCCGCTGTCTCCTCTCTCCAGCTCATAAAAATTTCCCAAGGGTTTTTTTGATCAACAGTGCCACTCCTCCCCCTCCCGTACCTCTGTCTTTCCTCAGGATCTGGTATCCTGTTGGAAATATGCCATCTTTATCATACCTTGTTAGCTTGGTTTTCCTGTGAGAGCTATGATGTCCGGTGATGCCTCTTTGACTCTTTCGTGCCACTCCTCCCACTTATTTGTTATTCCATTAGCGTTTGTGTACCATACCTTCAGTTTCCTTTCCAACACTGTGGTTTGGGGGGCCTGTGAGGGTTGGGAGACCTGGTAGCATACTGTGGGATTCTATAGCGGGGTGTTTGGTGGAAGCTGTGAGTGTGGATTTTAGTTTGTGTTGGGATGATGTTCTGAGGATTTTCTGTGTGTGCTTGCACTTGCTGCTCTGTTCTGCTCTGATTGACCTCTGCGGGTTTCCAACCTTGTCTCCTTTCGTAGCTCCTTTCGCTTTTTGTCTTCTCCCTCAGCTCTGTCATTCTGTTTGTTTTCTGTCTCTGTCTAGGAACAACCTCATGTACTTTTCCGAGTATTTCAACTGCGGTTTCTCTTGGAGGTCTTGTTCCGTACTGTTCTGTCCTGGAATCAGCTTGATCAGTCCTTTCTCCCCTTGAAGTACCCCCCTATTCTCTGAAAATTTACAATTCATCCATGTCTTCTTCACCTATTTCCTTGATGATGTTCTCAATCTCCTTTCTTTCTGCCTGCCATCTTTCAGTGTGTGCCCTTTTCCCCTCTCTCTCCTGAAACCCATGGATAAACACTGATTTAGCCCTTTCCCTCCTCCCATTGCCTCTCCCTCTGTGACTCTGGTTCCTGTCTGTACATGGTCATTTTTCCCCTTGTTTTTTCCAGTGGCTCTTGGTAGCATTGTTGTGGCCTCGCATTTGACCTACCCCCCTCTCTGCCTGCACCCAGCTGCTCTCCCCGTTCACCCCTTTGGGCCCTTCTTGGCAGGTTGATATGGCCTTAGCATAATTCATATCTCCCTCCTTCCTGTTGGGCCTCTCAGCTTCATATGCTGTGTCTTCTCTGGTCAATCCCCATGTAACTTGCTTCAGCCTTTTTTGCCTCATCTTCTGGGACCTTTATCCTGGTTATTGCAGTTTTTGGCTTGTGCCTCCCAAATCTTCTTCTCCTTCTTCAATCTCTCTTCTAATTTCACAGAAAGCTCTGTCCCATTTTTTTCAGAAAGCTCTCCTAATTTTCTCTCCCACTCTTGTTCCATCCTTTTCACTGCTCCTCCATCCACTCCTCCCTACCAGAACCATTTTCATCTGATCCCTGGTTCCTGCGAGTCCCACCATAATTTTTTTTTAAGAGAAAAGAGTGAGAGAGAGAGAGAGAAAGAGAGAGAAGGGAAAGGTAGGAGAGAGGGAGAGAGTGAGAAGGGAAAAGGGAGGAGAAGAGAGAGAGAGAGAGAGGAGAGAGGGGAGAGAGGGGCAAAGAGAGGGGGAGAGGGGGAAGACAGGGAGAAGGGGGAGAGATGGGGAATGGAAGAAAAGAGAGGGGAGAGAGAGGGGATTTGGGGGGAGATAGAGGGAGAGAGATGGGAAATTTGGGAGAGGGAGAGATAGTGAGAGGGGGAGAGACATTAGAGGGGGGAGGTTAAGAGGAAGTATGTTATAGGGGAGAGATGGGAGAATGGAGAGTGGGAGAGGGCAGAGAGAGAGATAGGCAAAGGGAGAGATAGGTAGTGAGAGAGATAGGTAGTGAGAGATATAGGTAGAGAGAGGTGTAGAGAGAGGTATAGGTAGAGAGGTATAGGTAGAGAGAGGTATAGTAAAAGAGAGTATAGATAGAGGTTTGTGAGAGAGATAGGTAGAGAGGGAGAGAGATAGTAGAGGTAGAGAGAGAAACAGGTACTGAGAGATAGGTAGAGAGAGATGGGTAAAAAGAGTAGAGAGATAGGTATTGAGAGAGAAAGAGAGAAAGAGAGGGATTTCAGGTCAGTTAACAGAAGGTATGAATTTCCCGTGTGTGTGTGTGCGTGTGTATGTGTGCCCCACTTCTAAGTATTCATTACTGCTAAAAAAATATCAGTAGTAATACCAGTATTTCTAAACTTTCCAATAGTGATTCTAGCACTTATCACATCTACTTATAAACACAGAAAGTAACTTATAAAACACAGAAAGTAACTAGGTTGTAAAATTTAGCTTGTCTCAGCTTCTAGGAGTGTCTGATGTTACCCCTCGCTAGTCCTGCCCCTCGCTAGGCTGCCCCTCGCTAGGCTGCCCCTCGCTAGGCTGCCCCTTGCTAGGCTGCCCCTCGCTAGGCTGCCCCTCGCTAGTCAACACTATCTTCACCTTATCTAATGCTATTTCTGCTCTAAATTCTAGTAATAGCTTGCAGGGGTAAGTGACCAGTAAACAAAAAGTGATGCAAGACCAGGATTCAGAACCCCACAACAACCCCAAACAGGTGAGTGATACTTAAGCTGGCAGTGATGCGATGACAAGTTGCCAGATGGGTGATGACATAGTCGTCATACATACGCCTTCTATCACTATTTTGAAAATTCTTCACCCTGATGTTTATAACCATATATGCTCATACATCCCGCGTCCCTCAAGTGATTTCACTAATGATTTGAATACACTTCACATTCGGTGTTACACTTTATATTTATAATGTCACACAACTGTTGTGACATCACTGCTTCAGCAGGCCTACTACGCCACCTTCCTTGTTTATAATTTTATTTTTCCTTTCTACTTTTGCTTATTAACTTTTCACTCTCACTGTATGGTGCCCCACATTTCACTTGTTATCCAATCTCTCGAAATTCTTGAACCCCCCGCTTCCACACTCACTTGAATCTTTGTAAATTTGAATCTGTGGGAACAACAGAAGCATACTAGCCACTTACAGTTTGACACTTTGAATATTAATGATTTCAGGCTTCCTCTCGACTTTTTTTTTTTCTAATAACTCTGGTTATCACTCGTATATTGTTCACTGACGTTTGCACTAAACCCCTGATTACTGCTAGCAGATACTGCACGCCTTAAAAAACACTAAAGTTCTCGAGCCTTGTCACCCACGTCTGCTGACTGACTGTGTGTTGTGTGTGTGTGTGTACTCACCTATTTGTGTGTACTCACCAATTGTGGATGCATTGTTTGATGCTCAGCTCCTGGCCCTGGTACTTCGTGTATGTGTGTACTCACCCAATTGTAGTTGCAGGGGTCGAGACTCAGCTCCTGGTGTGTGTGTGTGTGTACTCACCTAATTGTGGTTGCAGGGGTCGAGACTCAGCTCCTCTGTTTTGGGGTTGTGTGTGTTTTGTGTGTGTGTGTGTGTGGTTGTGTTGTGTGTGTGTGTGGGTTTTGGGTGTGTATGTGTGTGTGTGTTTGACCCAACAATCAAAACTTGCACCAATAACTCATTTCAGTTGTGACCGGTTGGACATGTGAATTGCTCATTACTCTAAAATTTGTTCATGATTGTAGCCATGTATAAACGTAAACCCGGAGAGGGTTTCGGGGTCAACGCCCCCACGGCCCGGTCTGAGACCAGGCCTCATGGTTTGGGTCAGGGTCTGATCAACCAGGCTGTTACTGCTGGTCGCAACGCAACTGACATACGAACCACAGCCGGTTGGTCAAAGGGACTGACTATAGGTGCCTGTCCAGTGCCTTCTTGAAGACAGGCAGGGGTCTATTGGTAATCCCCCTTATGTAGGGTGAGAGGCAGTTGAACAGTCTTGGACCCTGGACACTTATTGTGTTGTCTCTCAATGTGCTCGTGGTGCCCCTGCCTTTCATCGCGGAATGTTGCATCTCCTGCCGAGTCTTTTGCTTTCATAGGGAGTGATTTTCGTGTGCAGGTTTGGTACCAATCCCTCCATGACCTTCCAAGTGTATATTATCACGTATCTCTCTCGCCTGCGTTTGAGGGAATACAGATCCAAGGGTCTTCAACCGTTAGGTGCCTTATCACACTTTTGTGTGCCGTGAAAGTTCTTTTTCACACTTTCCAGGTAAGTAAATTTACTTACAAGATTCATTACCTCTGTAACTTGTGAATTCATTGGTCATACGCTGAGGTCAGTGGTCAAATGTGGTCATGCTTGTCGTAAGCTGTCTGGGATTAGCGTGGGGGGTTACCTAGCACCATGGCTGCTTGTAGTGTTTTAAAATCTCAGGTTAAAGTGTTGAAGAAGGAGATTCTACTTCTTCAGGAGGAAAATAGGAAAACTGAAGCTTCATCTAGATGGGTTTTGGGAGTGAGTGTGAGATGGTTGTAGCTGGTGAGGAGGAAAAAGTTACCAGCAGTGATTTGGAGAGTGGCGCCATTTTAAGTGGCAAGTGCCCTTTACAATTAGGAAGAAGGTGATAAGGAAAAGGGTTAATAGAGAAGATGTGAGATAGGAAATCGATTCTCTGTGCTCCAGGATGAGTGTACTTCAGTGGTTAGTGAGATTAAAGGGACCACTGACTCCCCTGCTTACAAGTAAAATATTCGATTGTGGGGGG
>NW_026505411.1:0-17656 GCF_026875155.1 Cherax quadricarinatus
AAACCCAGCAGAAAAAAGGGGATCGGGACAAGCTGCAGGCCTGGTCCAGAAGCTGACTCCTGGAGTTCAACCAAACCAAGTGCAAAGTCATGAAGACTGAGGAAGGGCAAAGAAGACTGCAGATGGACTACAGTCAAAGGGGGTCAGAGACTACAAACCTCACTCAAGGAAAAGTATCTTGGGGTTAGTATAACACCAGGTACATCCTGAGGTGCACATCAACCAAATAACTGCTGCAGCATACGGGCCCCTAGCAAACCTAAGAACAGCATTCCGACATCTTAATAAGGACTCGTTCAGGACCCTGTACACCGTGTATGTTAGGCCTATATTGGAGTATGCAGCACCAGTTTAGAACCCACAACCAGCCAAGCACGTAAGGAACTAGAGAAAGTGCAAAGGTCTGCAACAAGACTAGTCCCAGAGCTAAGGAGCATGTCCTACGAGGAGAGGTTAAGGGAAAGCAACCTGACGACACTGGAGAACAGGAGAGGGGGGATATGATAACGACACACAAAATACTGAGAGGAATCAACAAGGTGGACAGAGACAGGATGTTCCAGAGATGGGACACAGCTGCAAGGGGTCACAGCTGGAACTTGAAGACTCAGATGAATCACAGGGATGTTAGCATTTCTTCAGTCACAGAGTTATCAGGAAGTGGAATAGTCTGAGAAGTGATATAGTGGATGCAGGATCCATATATAGCTTTAAGAAGAGGTATGATAAAGCTCATGGAGCAGGAAGAGTGATCTAGTGGCGACCAGTAAACAGGAGCTGTGACTCGACCCCTGCAACCACAACTAGGCGAGTGCAACTAGGCAAGTACACACAACACACGCTCACGTGCACCACAACACACACACGCTCACGTGCACACACACAAATGAATGCATGCATGGACACGCATGCACGCGCACACATTTGAACATACTCTCACACAAAATCATGGAGTATTACTGTAATGGAAGGTATCTCCAGTAATAACAAACATCCATGTATAAATGGATTTTGTTTCAAATTCATTTAATAAATATTTTCCCCAGTCCACATCCTTGCCATTAAGCTCAGGTATATTGCATTACACATGACAAAATCAGCATCAATTGATAAAATTAACATCAAATCTACTGTAAGATCTGAACATTCACTGGTTTTCTAGGACTGGTGTTGGGAGCTGGACCTTGGGCTTCTTTTCACAACACACAAATAAAAATCTTAAATAGTAATAACGTACAGTAGATGCTCCACTACCAAAATAATACGACGCAGGGCCTAGGCTTGTGAGAGGTTGGTTATTTTAGTCAACTCATACTCAGGGGGCATGTCATTATTTTGGGGGAAATTTACCTCTGCTGAACACATCACTGATTATTTCCCTACATCACAATATTTTATAAAAAAAAAAAAAAAATCTGAAAAGCTTTACAGTAATGTAAAAAAAAAAATCCATATATCTTGGTCAAATGTACAATAGAGAACCCACTGCACCCACACCAAACCATCATATTCAAATTTCAAATATATTCTTTATATATTTGTTTAAAAAAAGCACTCACCTTGCCCAGGCAGCAGTGATGGTCTTAGCATAAATTTACTTTTGAGACTCATGTGAGCTTCCATTTTCTCATAACACACTGTAGATATATTAGCACTGCTTCTAGATTTTCTAAATTATATGTATAAAACAGACCAACAGACTATGAAATACCAATGTGAAAACTTAATTTTACAGCAATACAAGGAACAAAGGACCATAATAAACTGATTAATTTGTAAAAAAATATCCCTCCAAACAGAAACACCTCACCTGCCCATTCTTCCGAGTGCAGGCATTGTACTTCCCACATCCAGGAAAAATAAATATTTTACTGGAAAATTATTTTACAATAATGGGTAAATATTCCATTACCTAGATTAAAATAATAAACTTTGAATTGAATTGAATTGAATAAAAATATTTTGGGGTCTACTTTCTTACATTTCTGCAACTGTAAATGTTCCCTCCAAGTCTGAGCTGCCATAATGGGGGAGGATGGGGAATATGGGAAGGTGGTGAAAGTGAAGGTCTGAGCGGCTATAACATAATACTACTTAATAGACCTTACTTATTTAAAGGAATGCTCAGTTAATCACTGTATTTCTATTTTTTGGCATTTTTCAACACTTTTTTCCCCCTTCTAAATAAACAACTTACATAGGAACCTTCAGAAAACTTTTCAGTCTGTCCTGGGCTTCGATCAATTAACCCTTTGACTGTCGTGACCCCAAATCCTGAAGTGCCTCTCTCTGTCGCAAATTTTTTTTTGGGGGAAAAAAAAAAAAACTTACGAAATGATAGAGAATCTTTTCCCGGTGGTAATGACACCACAAGTACAAAAATTGATGGAAAACTTACGGAATTACAATTTCACATAGTTAGCAATCTCAGCAATATATACACATTGGCGATTTCGCCCACTTTGAGCCCTATTTTTGGCCAGTTCCATTGTTCCAGTCGACCAAGCTCATAGCTATTAATTTAGAACTCCAACTGTTCTATCGACTGAGTACAAGAAACCGCCCATTTACCAATTTCAACTATCCAATAGTCAGAAATTGGCAATTTGGCCAATATCACGGAAATTAAAAAAGATGCCAATTTCAAAACAGGGTCCAGAATACACAATGCAGACATTCCTGGCACTAAAACATTTTCTCTGTTCACTAATCATGTCTCCAGGCCCCTCTTATATTGCTCTTGGTTTCTATTTTGAATTTTTATTCACACAAAAAATAGAAGATTTACTGTTATGCAGATTACTGCATTATTGTAAATATAGTATAATATATAAGTGCACTTGTGAAAGAATATCAGACTCACCAGTTGACGTGTATTCGACGCATGGCATGATTTGTTTACTTGAACATCGGCAAAAACTGACCATTTCTGCTAATTTAAGCACAATTTCAAGGTCCTTTTCATCGTGAAACTAATCAAAATCATCTCTATTTCTGTAATATGCCTTCCATTCTATCAAATGAGACAAAGAAAACGAGAATACAACCATAAATACTACATGAAAATACATCTTAAAGTTCGTGTTTTAATCCAAAAACACAGTCAAAGGTTTTTTTTTATTATTATGCACTGTGTGCTGCAGTATTTTTTTTATACTGTGCACACTGACCACACAGACCCATTTTCTCACATGTGGGCCTACCAGCTTTCTCCTGCTTTGAGCCCTATTTTCGGCTAATTCCATTGTTCCAGTCGACCAAAATCATAGCTATTTCTTTAGAACTCCTTTCTTTGTATCAACTGAGTACAAGAAACTGCCCATTTACCAATATGAACTACCCAATAATGTGGTCAGAAATTTGCAACTTGGCCAATTTCATGAAAGTTAACATATATGACAATTTCAAAATAAGGTCCAGAATGAACAATGCAGACATTCCTGGCTCTAAAATAACATTTTCTTTGTTCATCAGTCATGTCTCCAGGCCCCTCTGATATTACTCTTGCTTTCTATTTTGAATTTTTATTCAAACAAAAAATAGAAGATTTACTGTTATGCAGACTACTGCAATATTGTAATAATTGTACAAATAATGTCAACTCATTCATGACTGCATATTAGAATGGCTAGCTGGACATTTATTGGTCAATGACATCATTTGTTTACTTTTGAACATCGGCAAAAAATCAAACATTTCCCTTACTTTGAGCTCCATTTCCAGGTTCTTTTTATAGTATAACCAATCAAAATCACCTCTATTTTCCAGTCTATCAAATGAGACCAAGAAAACGAGTATACAACTATAAATACAATACGAAAATAGACCACAAAGTCGGCATTTTAATTAAAAAAAAAAAGGTTGGAGTTTTTTTTTTCTCTCTCTTTTTGCAATACAGTGGACCCCCGGTTAACGATATTTTTTCATTCCAGAAGCATGTTCAGGTGCCAATACTGACCGAATTTGTTCCCATAAGGAATATTGTGAAGTAGATTAGTCCATTTCAGACCCCCAAACATACACGTACAAATGCTCTTACATAAATACACTTACATAATTGGTCGCATTGGGAGGTGATCGTTAAGCGGGGGTCCACTGTACATGCTCCAGGATTTTTTTATATGATGCACATTGACCACACAGACCCATTCTCTCACATGTGGGCCTACCAGGTTTCTCCTGGTTGATTTGAAGCCGCTAGAATTTATGAGTACGTATATATACGTCAAACACGGAACAGTGGACCCCCGGTATTCGATGGTATCGGTATCCGATAAATCCGGTATTCGATACATTTTAATGCAAAAATTTTTGCCTTGCCACTCGTTAAAAAACCTGCCACATGCGATTCGTCTGAGACATGTCCATGTGTGGCCTGAACTGCCCCGTGCATGCCAGTGTTTACAAGCCAGCCAGTGTGCTCGCATCTAAGCATACATTCGGTACATTCCATACTATCACAGTGTTTTTGGTGCATGTTTCTGCAAAGTCAGTCACCATGGGCCCCAAGAAAGCTTCTAGTGCCAACCCTTCGAGAAAAAGGGTGCTAATGACTATTGAAATGAAGAAAGAGATAATTGCAAAGTACGAAAGTAGAGTGCGTGTGTCGGAGCTGGCCAGGTTGTATACCAAACCCCAATCAACCATCGCTACTATAGTGGCCAGGAAAACAGCAATCAAGGAAGCTGTTGTTGCAAAAGGTGCAACTTTGTTTTCGAAACAGAGACTGCAAGTGTTAGAAGATGTTGAGAGACTGTTAGTGGTGTGGATAAATGAAAAACAGATAGCAGGAGATACCATCTCTCAAGCGATCATTTGTGAAAAGGCTAGGAAGTTGCATGAGGATTTAATTGAAAAAAATGCCTGCAACTAGTGGTGATGTGAGTAAATTTAAGGGTGCGGTAGGGCAATTTTCTGCGCGCTCTCGAAAAAACAAAAAAGATTTTCAAAAACTTATGGAAATTGAGTTATATATACCGAAAAATAGCTTAACTCTTTGGCAACACAATGGTCCAGAATGAATGTTCTAACGACGTTTCTACAAGAAATTATAGTCATTTATATCAGGTAGGGTGATGGTGACATGGGTAGCGCATCCGTTCACAGCCCATATATATTTGGAATTTTTTCCTTGTTTTTTATCTCTTTTTTTTCTTGCATTATTCTTTCTAATATAATAGCTGACTATTTGGCATCATAAAACAGAAGGCGGAGATTATCCATAGACTTTGCACCTACCAGGCCTACCAACGCTACCGAGAGTGCCAGGAGAAATCACTTCATTATTACGCTTATATCAGCTTATATATCAACTCTACGGCTTATTTATCTATTAGAATTGATCTAATATGATATAATAAACACTATAAATAACATACAAACATGTTATATACTCTAGACTGAATAAAATAGGCCATAATATGGCGAGAATTCACCAGTAATATTCGACAAAATTGTTACCCCTGGACTTCTTGTTGTATGACTTGGACTTCAATGATAGAAAACGGTGTGTTGAAGAGGATAACTGCACTAGAACACCAGTTTACTAAGAAATACACCCACACAAACGCGATTTTCGCAATTTTTTTTTTTTTTTTTTTTTTTTTTTTTTTTGAGACGGCGCGCCGGCCGGCGCTCCAGGCCAATATGTCGGAAGTAACTTATTCACCTAATGGCCAAAATTCTCCCTTTATTACTTAATTAAATGGAATAATATTCACAGAAATTGTAAAATAATGATTTCTCTATTTTCTAAAGCTATTTTGGGGGAAATATTCCAATTATTTTGGGATTTATGTGGGAGTAGTGGGCAGATATTAGCAACATTCCAAGAACAAACTTCATTTTTTGTGAAATAAAGATAAGACATTTAGAGGTTATTATCGCTTTAGAACGTAGTATTAACATCGTTCTCTCGGCACCAAGTGTCTAAACAACCTTACGTCGTCCCATATAGGAATAATTTTGGCCACAAGGGCATTTTCAGTAAGCTAGTCTTTTCTCAGTTGCTGTTTGAGGTATATTTTTGATAAATATTTTTAAAAAAGTGAAAATACTTTGTCTTGTGCACCAAAACTGGAGGAAATCGGACGGTAAACCAAAAAGCTACATTTTTTTGACCGATGTCCTCCTTAAGGCCAGCAAAGGTTGGTTTGAAAGATTTAAGAATCGTAGTGGCATACATAGTGTGATTAGGTATGATGAGGCTGCCAGTTCGGAAAAAAAACCAGCTGAAAAATATGTGAAGGAATTCAAGGAGTACATAGACAGTGAAGAATTGAAACCTGAACAAGTGTTTAATTGTGACAAAAACAGGCCTGTTTGGGAAGAAATCGCCAAGCAGGACCTACATTACTCAGCAGGAAAAGGCACTCCCAGGATATAAGCCTATGAAAGACAGGCTTACTCTTCTGATGTGTGCCAATGCTAGTGGTGATTGCAAAGTGAAGCCTTTATTGGTGTATCACTCAAACTCCCAGAGCATTCAGGCAAAAGAATGTCCTCAAGGCTAATTTGTGTGTGCTGTGGAGGGCAAACAGTAAGGCATGGGTCACTAGGGACTTTTTCTATGACTGGTTACACCATGCATTTGCCCCCAATGTGAAAAATTACCTAATTGAAAAGAAATTAGACCTTAAGTGCCTCCTGGTATTAGACAATGCCCCTGGTCATCCTACAGACTTGGCAGAGCGACTTTCTAGGGACATGAGCTTCATTAAGGTCAAGTTTTTGCCTCCTAATACCACTCCTCTCCTGCAGCCCATGAACCAGCAGGTCATTTCCAACTTCAAGAAACTGTACACAAAACCTATGTTTCAAAAGTGCTATGAAGTGACCACAGACACTCGATTGACTCTTTTAGAGTTATGGAAGGATCACTTTAATATCCTCAATTGTGTAAACCTTATAGGTAAGGCTTGGGAGGGAGTGACTAAGAGGACCTTGAACTCTGCTTGGAAGAAACTGTGGCCAGAATGTGTAGACAAAAGGGATTTTGAAGGGTTTGAGGCTAACCCTGGGAATCGTATCCCAGTTGAGGAAACCATTGTGGCACTATGGAAGTCCTTGGGGTTGGAGGTTAGTGGGGAGGATGTGGAAGAGTTGGTGGAAAAGGACAATGACAAACAAACCACTGATGAGCTGCTAGATCATCTTCAACAGCAAGAGGACAGACCTGAGGAAACTGCTTCGGAGGAGGGGAAAGAGAAATTGAGGAAGCCGCCTACTCCACAGATTAAATAAATATGTACAATGTGGACAAAGGTGAAAACCTTTATGGATGACAATCACCCTCACACAGCTATTGCAAGCCGTGCTGGTGACTATTACAATGACTGTAGTGAACCACTTTAGAAGGAACGAGAGGTACAGGCCTCTATGGACAGATATGTTGTGCGACAGAAGTCCACTGACTCTCAAGCTCACGCACACTTGCTGTAAGTCCAAGCCCCTTGCCCACAAAACCTCCTTTGCTCCCTCTCTCCAACCCTTTCGAGGATGACCCCTACCTCGCCTTCCTTCCCCTATAGATTTATATGCTTTCCATGTCATTCTAATTGGATCCATTCTCTCTAAATGACCAAACCACCTCAACAACCCCTCTTCTGCCCTCTGACTAATTAATACTTTTATTAACTCCACACCTTTTCCTAATTTCCACACTCCGAATTTTCTGCATAATATTTATACCACACATTGCCCTTAAACAGGACATCTCCACTGTCTCCAACAGTCTCCTCACTGCTGCATTTACCACCCAAGCTTCACACCCATATAAGTGTGTAGGTACTACTATACTTTCATACATTCCCTTCTTTGCCTCCATAGATAACATTTTTTGACTCCACATATACCTCAATGCACCACTCACCTTTTTTCCCTCATCAATTCTATGATTAACCTCATCCTTCATAAATCTATCCGCCGACACGTCAACTCCCAAGTATCTGAAAACATTCACTTCTTCCATACTCCTCCTCCCCAATTTGATATCCAATTTTTCTTTATCTAAATTATTTGATACCCTCATCACCTACTCTTTTCTATGTTCACTTTCAACTTTCTACCTTTACACACATTCCCAAACTCATCCACTAACCTTTTGCAATTTTTCTTTTAGAATCTCCATAAGCACAGTATCATCAGAAAAAAAGTAACTGTCAATTCCCATTTTGAATTTGTTTCCCCCAAAAATTTAATCCCACCCCTCTCCCGAACACCCTAGCATTTACTTCCTTTACAACCCCATCTAAAATATATTAAACAACCATGGTGACATTACACACCCCTGTCTAAG
This sequence comes from Cherax quadricarinatus, assembly GCF_026875155.1. NCBI lineage: Eukaryota > Metazoa > Arthropoda > Malacostraca > Decapoda > Parastacidae > Cherax > Cherax quadricarinatus. The sequence continues at coordinate 8,297 of NW_026505411.1, forward strand.
ACCTACTTTTACCAGGAAGTAGTCTCCCTCTTTGTACACACCCTAACCTGAGCCTCACTATCCTCATAAAAACTTTTTAACAGCTTTTAATAACTTACCACCTATTGCATATACTTCAACATCTGCCACATTGCTCCTCTATCCACTCTATCATATGCCTTTTTATCCATAAATGCAATAAAAACTTCCCTACCTTTATCTAAACACTGTTCACATATATGCTTCAATGTAAACACTTGATCTACACATCCCCTACCCACTCTGAAACCTCCTTGCTCATCCGCAATCCTACATTCTGTCTTAACCTCTAATTCTTTCAATTATAACCCTACCGTACAGTTTTCCTGGTATACTCAGTAAACTTATTCCTCTATATTTTACAGTCTCTTTTGTCCCTTTCCCTTTATATAATGAGACTACACATGCTCTCCGCCAATCCCTAGATACCTTCCCCTCTTTCACGCATTTATTAAACAAAAGTACCAACCACTCGAACACTGTATCATCCCCTGCTTTTAACATTTCTGTCATGATCCCATCAGTTCCCAAGCTGCTTTACCCCCTTTCATTCTATGTAATGCCTCACGTACCTCCCCCACACTTACATTCTGCTCTTCTTCACTCCTAAAAGATGGTATACCTCCCTGACCAGTGTATGAAATTACTGCCTCTCTTTCTTCCTTAATATTTAAAAGTTCCTCAAAATATTCTCGCCATCTACCTAATACCTCCATCTCCCATCTACTAACTCCCCTACTCTGTTTTTAACTGACAAATCCATACTTTCCCTAGGCTTTCTTAACTTGTTTAACTCACTCCAAAATTTTTTCTGATTTTCATTAAAATAAGAAATCAAGTACATTTTATAATATATATATATATATATATATATATTTTCATATAGTCGGACTTGAGTCCTGGAAATGGGAAGTACAATGCCTGCACTTTAAAGGAGGGGTTTGGGATATTGGCAGTTTGGAGGGATATGTTGTGTATCTCTATACGTATATGCTTCTAAACTGTTATATTCTGAGCACCTCTGCAAAAGCAGTGATAATGTGTGAGTGTGGTGAAAGTGTTGAATGATGATGAAAGTATTTTCTTTTTGGGGATTTTCTTTCTTTTTTGTGGGGCACCCTGCTCGGTGGGAGGGCGACCGACTTGTTGAAAAAAAAAAATATATATATATAAATATATATATAAATTATATATATATATATATATATATATATTTATATATATATATATATATATATATATTCTATATCTTCAGCTTCTTCTTTCAACGTACCAGCCGTATCCCACTGAGGTGGGGTGGCCCAAAAGAAAAAACTGAAGTTTCTCCTTTTAAATTTAGTAATATATACAGGAGAAGGAGTTACTAGCCCCCTTTCTCCCGGCATTTTGTCGCCTCTTACAACACGCATGGCTTACAGAGGAAGAATTCTGTTCCACTTCCCCATGGAATAAGAGGAAATAAAAAAACAAGAATTAGAAAGAAAATAGAAGAAAACCCAGAGGGGTGTGTATATATATGCTTGTACATGTATGTTTAGTGTGACCTAAGTGTAAGTAGAAGTAGCAAGACTTACCTGTAATCTTGCATATATATATATATATATATATATATATATATATATATATATATATATATATATATATATATATATATATATATATATATGCAAGATTACAGGTAAGTCTTGCTACTTCTACTTACACTTAGGTCACACTAAACATACATGTACAAGCATATAAACACGCTAAGATAACAGGGATATCTTGCTACTCCTACTTACACTTTGGTCACACTTCACAGACACGCACATGCTAATATATATACATACATCTAGTTTTCTCCTTTTTTCAAATAGCTCTTGTTCTTTTTTATTTCTTCTATTGTCCATGGGGAAGTGGGAAAAAAATCTTTCCTCCGTAAGCCATGCGTGTCGTATGAGGCGACTAAAATGCCGGGAGCAATGGGCTAGTAACCCCTTCTCCTGTATACAATTACAAAAAAAGAGAAGAAGAAAAACTTTATAAAACTGGGTTGCTTAAATGTGCGTGGATGTAGTGCGGATGAAAAGAAACAGATGATTGCTGATGTTATGAATGAAAAGAAGTTGGATGTCTTGGCCCTAAGCGAAACAAAGCTGAAGGGGGTAGGAGAGTTTCAGTGGGGGAAATAAATGGGTTTAAATCTGGAGTATCTGAGGAGTTAGAGCAAAGGAAGGGGGTAGCAGTAAGTTAAATGATCAGTTATGGAAGGAGAAAAGAGAATATGAATGTGTAAATTCAAGAATTATGTGGATTTAAAGAAAAGGTTGGATGCGAGAAGTGGGTCATAATAAGCGTGTATGCACCGGAGAAGAGAGGAATGCAGAGGAGAGAGAGAGATTTTGGGAGATGTTAAGTGAATGTAAAAGGAGCCTTTGAACCAAGTGAGAGAGTAATTGTGGTAGGGGACTTGAATGCTAAAGTAGGAGAAACTTTTAGAGAGGGTGTGGTAGGTAAGTTTGGGGTGCCAGGTGGGAAATGATAATGGGAGCCCTTTGATTGAACTTTGTATAGAAAAAGGGGTTTTTAGTTATAGGTAATTTCATATTTTAAGAAAAAGAGGATAAATAAGTATACACGATATGATGTAGGGCGAAATGACATAGTTTGTTGGATTATGTATTGGTAGATAAAAGACTGTTGAGTAGACTTCAGGATGTACATGTTTATAGAGGGCCACAGATATATCAGATCACTTTCTAGTTGTTAGCTACACTGAGAGTAAAAGGTAGATGGGATACAAGGAGAATAGAAGCATCAGGGAAGAGAGAGGTGAAGGTTTATAAACTAAAAGAGGAGGCAGTTAGGGTAAGATATAAAACAGCTAATTGGAGGATAGTGGGCTAAATGAGAGCATAGGCAATGGGGTCGAAGAGGTATGGGGTAGGTTTAAAAATGTAGTGTTAGAGTGTTCAGCAGAAGTTTGTGGTTACAGGAAAGTGGGTGCAGGAGGGAAGAGGAGCGATTGGTGGAATGATGAAGTAAAGAGTAGTATAAGGGAGAAAAAGTTAGCATATGAGAAGTTTTTACAAAGTAGAAGTGATGCAAGGAGGGAAGAGTATATGGAGAAAAAGAGAGAAGTTAAGACAGTGGTGAAGCAATGTAAAAGAGAGCAAATGAGAGAGTGGGTGAGATGTTATCAACAAATTTTGTTGAAAATAAGAAAAGTTTTGGAGTGAGATTAACAAGTTAAGAAAGCCTAGAGAACAAATGGATTTGTCAGTTAAAAATAGGAGAGGAGAGTTATTAAATGGAGAGTTTAGAGGTATTGGGAAGATGGAAGGAATATTTTGAGGAATTGTTAAATGTTGATGAAGATAGGGAAGCTGTGATTTCGTGTATAGGGCAAGGAGGAATAACATCTTGTAGGAGTGAGGAAGAGCCAGTTGTGAGTGTGGGGGAAGTTCGTGAGGCAGTAGGTAAAATGAAAGGGGGTAAGGCAGCCGGGATTGATGGGATAAAGATAGAAATGTTAAAAGCAGGTGGGGATATAGTTTTGGAGTGGTTGGTGCAATTATTTAATAAATGTATGGAAGAGGGTAAGGTACCTAGGGATTGGCAGAGAGCATGCATAGTTCCTTTGTATAAAGGCAAAGGGATAAAAGAGAGTGCAAAAATTATAGGGGGATAAGTCTGTTGAGTGTACCTGGTAAAGTGTATGGTAGAGTTATAATTGAAAGAATTAAGAGTAAGACGGAGAATAGGATAGCAGATGAACAAGGAGGCTTTAGGAAAGGTAGGGGGTGTGTGGACCAGGTGTTTACAGTGAAACATATAAGTGAACAGTATTTAGATAAGGCTAAAGAGGTCTTTGTGGCATTTATGGATTTGGAAAAGGCGTATGAACAGGGTGGATAGGGGGGCAATGTGGCAGAGTTGCAAGTGTATGGTGTAGGAGGTAGGTTACTGAAAGCAGTGAAGAGTTTTTACGAGGATAGTGAGGCTCAAGTTAGAGTATGTAGGAAAGAGGGAAATTTTTTCCCAGTAAAAGTAGGCCTTAGACAAGGATGTGTGATGTCACCTTGGTTGTTTAATATATTTATAGATGGGGTTGTAAGAGAAGTAAATGCGAGGGTCTTGGCAAGAGGCGTGGAGTTAAAAGATAAAGAATCACACACAAAGTGGGAGTTGTCACAGCTGCTCTTTGCTGATGACACTGTGCTCTTGGGAGATTCTGAAGAGAAGTTGCAGAGATTGGTGGATGAATTTGGTAGGGTGTGCAAAAGAAGAAAATTAAAGGTGAATACAGGAAAGAGTAAGGTTATGAGGATAACAAAAAGATTAGGTGATGAAAGATTGAATATCAGATTGGAGGGAGAGAGAATGGAGGAGGTGTAACGTAATTCCGATATTTGGGAGTGGAAAGTGTCAGCGGATGGCTTTTGAAAGATGAGGTGAATCAAAAAAATTTATGAGGGAAAAAAGAGGAGTGGTGCACTTAGGATCTGTGGAGACAAAGAACTTTGTCCTTGGAGGCAAAGAGGGGAAGTATGAGAGTATAGTTTTACCAACGCTCTTATATGGGTGTGAAGCGTGGGGGATGAATGTTGCAGCGAGGAGAAGGCTGGAGGCAGTGGAATGTCATGTCTGAGGGCAATGTGTGGTGTGAATATAATGCAGAGAATTCGTAGTTTGGAATTAGGAGGAGGTGCGGGATTACCAAAACTGTTGTCCAGAGGGCTGAGGAAGGGTTGTTGAGGTGGTTCGGACATGTAGAGAGAATGGACGAAACAGAATGACTTCAAGAGTGTACAGTCTTTTTAGGGGAAAGGGAAAAGGCGGGGTGGGGGTCGGCCTAGGAAGGGTTGGGGGGAGGGGGTAAAGGAGGTTTTGTGTGCGAGGGGCTTGGACTTCCAGCAGGAAATGCGTGAGGTGTTTGATAGGAGTGAATGGAGACAAATGGTTTTTAATACTTGACGTGCTGTTGGAGTGTGAGCAAAGTAACATTTATGAAGGATTCGGGAAAAAACCGCAGGCCGGACTTGAGTCCGGGAGATGGGAAGAAACAGTGCCTGCACTCTGAGGAGGGGTGTTAATGTTGCAGTTTAAAAACTTAGTGTAAAGCACCCTTCTGGCAAGACAGTGATGGAGTGAATGATGGTGAAAGTTTTTCTTTTTCGGGCCACCCTGCCTTGGTGGGAATCGGCCGGTGTGATAAAAAAAATAAAATAATAATATATATATATATATATATATAAAATTAATATATATATATATATATACATAAATACATTTTAATACATACATACATACTAAAAACATAACATACATACATACATACCCTACACACACACATAAAATACATATGCAATAAGATCACAGTAAACAGGTGATTTCAAAATATGCAAAACAACCACCTGAAAGAATAGAGAAATTCCAAGCGCTTTTGTGACTACTCACATTATCAAGGGAAATATAGTTCCTCGATAATGTGAGTAGTCCACGAAAGCGCTTGTAATTTCTCTATTCTTTCAGAGTGGTTGTTTTGTACATATATACATATATACATACATACATACATACACACAGTGGACCCCCGCATAGTGACTTTAATCCGCGCAAGAGTGCTGATTGTTATGCGAAATGTTCGGTATGCGAATGAATTTTCCCCATAAGAAATAATGGAAATCAAATTAATCCGTGCAAGACACCCAAAAGTATGAAAAAAAAAATTTTACCACATGAAATATACATTTTCCTACACACAAAGAGAAGGATACATGCACAATAGTAGAGTAGTACATGCACAATATATATTGTGCATGTACTACTCTACTAAATGAAGAATAAATAACACTTACCTTTATTGAACATGCAGCAATGACTGATGAGACACTGTGTCCTGGGAGTGCCTTTTCCTCCCGAGTACTGTAGGTCCTGTTTGGCATTTTCTTCCAGAACAGGCCTTATCACACTGTGTATGCCACTACGATTCTTAAATCTCTCAAACCAACCTTTGCTGGCTTTAAATTCACCAATGAGCACTAGTTCCAGGCATTTTTCCCTGTTCACCTGGGTGTTAGTCGACTGGTGTGGGTTGCATCCTGGGAGACAAGATTAAGGACCCCAATGGAAATAAGTTAGACAGTCTTCGATGACACTGACTTTTTTGGGTTATCCTGGGTGGCAAATCCTCTGGGGTTAATTGTTTCTTGGTATTCTCAATAAGCCACACCAACAACGGTGCTACAGCAGCAGCAGCAGCTGACGGTGGTACAACAGCAGCAGACGATGCTACAGTAGCAACAGGCGATGCTACAGCAGCAGCAGGCGATGCTACAGCAGCAGCAGACGATGCTACAGCAGCAGCAGACGATGCTACAGCAGCAGCAGACGATGCTACAGCAGCAGCAGACGATTCTACAGCAGCAGCAGACGATGCTACAGCAGCAGCAGACGATGCTACAGCAGCAGCAGACGATGCTACAGCAGCAGCAGACGATGCTACAGCAGCAGCAGACGATGCTACAGCAGCAGCAGGAACGATGCTACAGCAGCAGCAGACGATGCTACAGCAGCAGCAGACGATGCTACAGCAGCAGCAGACGGTACTACAGCAGCAGCAGCAGCTGACGGTGGTACAACAGCAGCAGCTGACGGTGGTACAGCAGCAGCAGCAGCTGTACCACCAATAGTAGCGATGGTTGATTGGGGTTTATTATACAACCTGGCCAGCTCGGAGACACGCACTCCACTTTCATACTTATCAATGATCTTTTTCTTTATCTCTATAGTAATTCTCACCCTTATTGCTGTAGGGTTGGCACTAGAAGCTTTCTTGGGGCCCATGGTCACTTATTTTCCAGAAAAAATCACCAAAAACACTGTAATAATACGAAATGTTCCGATTGTATGCTTCGATGTTACCGCGGAGGCTGGCTGGTAAACAATGCCACTGGCGGAACATGTGAGCATGGCTCAGGCCGCACATTGGACGCATCTCGGACGAAGAGCGGGTTTTTGGGCGGTATGCGAGGCAAAATTTTTGCGAAAAAAGCGAGCGGTATGCGGATTGTATGGTATGTGATGCGTGCGGTATGCGGGGGTCCACTGTATATATACAGTGTCTCATCAGTCATTGCTGCATCTTCAATAAAGGTAAGTGTCATTTATTCTTCATTTAGTAGAGTAGTACATGCACAATATATATTGTGCATGTACTACTCTACTATTGTGCATGGATCCTTCTCTTTGTGTGTAGGAAAATGTATATTTTATGTGGTAAAATTTTTTTTTTTCATACTTTTGGGTGTCTTGCACAGATTAATTTGATTTCCATTATTTCTTATGGGGAAAATTCATTCGCATACCGATCATTTCGCATAACAATCAGCCCTTTTGCACGGATTAAAGTTGCTATGCGGGGGTCCACTGTATAATGCTCCATATACGTCGTTTTCCATGTAGCATAATGAAAGCGGACATGTATTATTCCCTGAAAGTGGACGCGTCTTATTCCTGTCAGGCAGTGGCCAGGACAGGAGCAGATGAGAGGTGTACTTAGTTCAGTACGAGACAGGTGGTCACGGGTAAAGTCATCATGTTAGGGCGGTAGTTTGAGTAGGTAATTTGGTACGTTTTTTAGTGAATACCATAGGTGTTTGTGTTTAAGTGTTCCCATGTTTATTTGTAAAGCCCTAGTATGCAGGGGCCTGTGTTTTGGAGAGCATTTAACATTTCCACTGTATGCTAAGTAGCCTGCAGAAAGGGGTGGTGTCATGGAGCCTCCCTGTTCATAAATGTTCATTTATTATGTTTAACTCATTAGTAGCAGTGTGCTAGTGAGCTAATGTGAACTGGAGAGTGGTGGTTTTTCATAGTAGTTATAAGTTGTATATAGGTTACTATTAATATAGATATATTTTTATATAGGTGAGTTTTTGTCCTTCCTTCCTAATAATGATTAATATTGTTTAACCCTTTCAGGGTTTCAGACGTACCAGTACGGCTTATGCACCAGGGTTATTAACGTACTAGTACGCCTAAATTCTAGTGCCTTCGAATCTAGTGAGAGAAGGCTGGTAGGCTTACAAAAGAAAGAATGGGTCTATGTGGTCAGTGTGCACAGTATAAAAAATATCCTGCACCATACAGTGCATAATGAGAAAAAAAAACTACCATGTTTTTGGTTTAACCCTTTGACTGTTTCAGGCCCCTTTCTGCTAAATTTTTTGGGAAAAAAAAAAAATTCTTATGAAATGATAGAGAATCTTTTCCCGATGGTAATGACACCAAAAGTTCGAAATTTGGTCGAAAACTCATGGAATTACGCTCCCGCGAATTTAGCGGTCTCGGCAACATGTGTATCGGCGATTTTGCCGAATTTGAGCCCTATTTTCAGCCAATCCCTTTGCTCCAGTTGACCAAACTCATAGCTATTTCTTTAGAACTCCATTTTATCTATCAGCTGAGTACAAGAAACCTCCCATTTACCAATTTGGACTACCCAATATTGAGGTCAGAAATTGGCAATTTGGCCAATTTCACGCAAACTAAAAAAGATGCCAATTTCAAAATAGGGTCCAAAATAAACAAGGTAGACATTCTTGGCACTAAAATAACATATCCTCTGTTCATTAGTCACATCTCTAAGCCCCTCTTATATTATTATTGCTTTCTATTTTGTTTTTTTATTCATACAAAAAAATACAAAATTTACTGTTATGCAGACTACTGCATTATTGTAAAAATGGTATAAATAATATCAGTGCACTTATGAAAGAACATTAGACTCCCCAGTTGACGTGTATTGGACGTGTGGTGTGATTTGTTTACTCCTGAACATTGGTAAAAATCGAACATTTCCGCTACTTTGAGCTCAGTTTCAAGGTCATTTTCATCGTCAAAGTAATGAAAATCATCTCTATTTCTGTAATATGTTTTCCATTGTATCACCTAAGACCAAATACATCGATAAATACTATACGAAAATACACCTCGAAGTCGGCGTTTTAATCCAAAAAAACGATCAGTTCTTTTTTCTCATTACGCACTGTGTGCTGCAGGATTTTTTTTGTGGTGTACACTGACCACACAGACCCATTCTCTCACATGTGGGCCTACCAGCTTTCTTCCGCTTGATTTGAAGCTGCTAGAATTATTGAGCATATATACGTCTGAAACACTGGCTCGTAAGACGTATACAGTGGACCCCCGCATAGCGACTTTAATCCGTGCAAGAGGGCTGATTCTTATGCGAAATGATCGGTATGCGAATGAATTTTCCCCATAAGAAAAATTGGAAATCAAATTAATCCGTGCAAGAAACCCCAAAAAATGAAAAAAAAAAATTTTACCAATGGA